>NW_019091558.1:21146-52135 GCF_001949145.1 Acanthaster planci
GCCCGGCAGCACATATAACGGTTAAAAAAAAGCACCCGGAAGCAAGTGATTAAAAGAAGTTCCCGATTTCTTTTGAAGTTAAGTCATTATTACGATGTGTATCATAACACGTACCTATATGCTGATACACAGTTACCTTAACCACTTCAGTCCATGATCGCATGTGCGCTGAAGTCGTAGCGGGCCTCTGCACGGCATACCGGTTGGTCTCTTGCATTATCTTGTTGTAGAGAACGTCATCAAAAAACAGCTCAAAGGCTTCACTGCAGGTCAAGCTGCGATGCAGGCGGGGATCGACGGCACCACCATTACCGGTGAAGCCGTACTTCAGTGGTGTACTGTCTTCATCTGTCCACCGGAACAGTGCGGCACTGCTGCTGGTCGACGTGGCGGTCTGTGTAAGGGACTGTCTCTTGCGCTTGGCATATACCACCAAGGGTACATCACTGTCAATTTCTGTACTTGATTGTACTTGAGCAGGCGACGGCGGTGATGAAAAAGACGAAGAAACTTCGTCTGAACTCAGATAAAACTCGCTTTCACTGGAAGAACTGGACTCTCCGGATATAACTTCAGCCATGTTGTCTGTACTCTAAATAACACGATACCCAATATGAACACATGTGAACACTGCACAGCGTTTTTATTCTCAAGCAGTGAGGGCCGTGCCCTATCAGTCAATGTGGCAAGGGCCAGCAGTGTCCGGGCCGGGTCATTCATGGGGCGCAGGTGCATAATGAGCCCGCACAGCCTGTGCGTTGTCTTCGGTGCAGTGCAGCAATAATCCCCTGTGAGCGCCCGGCAGCGCAAACAAATGCGCTCTGCAAAACAATACACGGATTACCTCCGCTAATTGCAGCGCTCTGCGCTGAAAGAATACAGGGATTGATTGGCAGTGCCCAGCAGCTCTCAGGAGCTCGTACTTTTATTCCAGGCTTTGATAAGTTCGGTCACCCCGGCTATAAAATAAGTTAGGTCACCCCGGCTATAAAATAATGTACTGTAAATCATTTAAATTGTGTACTTTGTGTGGCAAATCGTTCTTTTGCGTTGTGAATGTGTGACGCATTGTGCTGGTCCCGTTTCTGATACTGCCCGCAACGCAGCGCCTTGCACATGCTTACTCAGGCAGGGTTTCCCGAAGAGTCAGACGACTTTTTTCATCACATGAGGGCGCACCTTTTTGCACTTCAATAAAATTTTGTAAAAACAAAAATGCTATTGGTGTCTGTTTTTATTGTTTGTTCTTCGTTGTTTATTTTCAAACTTTTGTTTATTTTTGGGAGTGAGATTTGGCTATGCAAAAGCTCTGCGTTGCAGTCACGTGGTTGTTCCACTGCGCCTGAGCATGCTGTGGCTTGTGGCTCTAATTAGGCAACCATCGCACGGGTGAGCGCAAGCAGTTGGGCCAGACTTAACTTCCATACGTGTGGCGTGTGCGGCATACACAAAGATCTCCAATGCATTGCCGCAGCCACCGCAAAGAGCCATCAGTTGGCCTGTCAACGCACTGGCTACAGTGGGCCCATGGTAACAGTTGGGCCAATTCCTGCAAGTCAGATTTTGCAGTCATGGTGTGGTTTACGTGTCTAGATTGATCGTCATTGTAGCGCACTTACAAGTGTTCCAGTGTGAAAAGACAGGCTACCGGGGGGCCCTTTTCAAACCGGGTCTAAATGGTCGCCGACCTTAACGAGGGACTGGCCTCGCCCATGCCCTGGCAATACAAAGCTTAGAATCCAATGAGGGATGAAATTCATGAACTTTTAAAGTCCAATAGAATATTCCTGTGACCATTCCACCATTTAGGAATGTGGTCAGACCCTGGTGCGATTAACTATTTGAATCCAGTGACTGGATTATTAATTTACTTATTCTTAATTTTTGCAATGTGAGGATGATGTCATCAGGTGACAAATCATGTGACATTATATGTGCCTCCTTTGAAGCACTGTATCTCGTGAAGTACAAGTTCGATTGGGTTGAAACTTGGCAGATGGCTATAGAAAGGGAAGTGTAAAATTGACGTCATCATCAGATGATGTCAATTTTACAATTTTACAAGTCATGTGACATTTACCCCTCGTGATGGGAATTTCTTTCCGAAAGCCGACTCCAAGAATTCCAGCCTCGCTTGGCAACGAAGGCCACCTGCCAAACCGCAAATTCTGGGTTTGTGACCCTACGTGCTCTGCACACTTTGAATTTCATGGTGAAAAGGCTGATTGTTCAGTGGCATGCAGCTCTACTCACGCTTCCACATTCCCGTTGCCTCTTTTCAAAGTGGGGACTATTGTGAAGCTGGTGGTTAAGATGCAAATTTGGTCTTTTCATTTCTGGGCTACACACAAAGGCCAATTACCATATATACAAGAGACAGGGTCTGCCTTCTTTCACCGTGTTCGCTCGAGCGTGGGTCGAGAATAATAGCTGAAAAGCGGGCTGAGGACCTCAATTTTTACGGCGTTTCTAGCCGCGTCCCGGCACGAAGGGGTTAAAGGGGCACTTTTCAAAGAAATATATCTCTAATGGAGTTGAAACTTTGTGTACTTTGTGTATAGCTGGAAAGGGAATTGTTCAGCCCAAATTTACCTGATATGATGATGACATCATCAGGTGACAAGTCACCTGTCATCAAGGGTGCACTCTTTAAAGCACTATTTTTCATGTAGTACGAGTGCAATTGGTTGAAACTTGGCAGATGGCTAGAAAGGGAACTTTTACACACCAAAATTTACCTGATGGGATGATGACAAGTCATGTGACATTAAACATGCTCTCTTTAAAGCTCTATATCTTATGAACTACAAGTTATTGGGTTGAAACTTGGGAGCTGGCTAGAAAGGCAAGTGTTTCAGAAGAAAATTAACATCATGGGATGATTACGTCATCATGTGACACATCATGCAACATTAAAGGGGCGCTCTTCAATGAAATATATCTCTTCAAGTCAATGCACAGTGGGGCTTGCCCTGAATCATAAGGTATAGCAACAATGTCTGTAGTATGGGGAATTCAAATTGTTATGTTCACATGAATTTGAAGAAACCTGTTTTACAGATTTTATTCAAAGTTAACTCACAAAAAGGCTTATTGAAATACTTTCTACAATGCCTTGTGTAGCTTGGAATTTCTCAGCTTTTTGTGTGTTTTGTGTTGCATGCCTAATGAGTATACATTCAATCAATGACTTTCACCTTCTTTTCCCAAGTATGGTGTCACCATTTGACTGATTAATTTTTTTTTCAATGTGTGTTGATATAGTTTTCGCATCATTCCAAGTGCAAATGTATCAGCAGCAGACATTGAAAAAGAGAGGGACGAGTGGTTCAAGGTAATATCTACTTTGTTGTTCTGCTTGAGATGATAATACTAATAGACATTTATCAAGCTCAAAACATATCCACCATAAAGGTGCTCAAGGCCCTATACATAAACAAGCAAAAGAAAACAGCATGCTGAACATAATAAGAGCAAACAAATATAACAAAACTGTAAACAACTGCAGTACAGTTTTGGCGTATTTTGTATGAAAAATTGATGAAAATATGACCGTACCTTTTTATCATCATAAAATACGTATTTCGATAATTTTGACATGGACTGAAAAACCGAGGGCACAGTGTGAAATCTAAGCTAAAATAGCTAAAGTGGCTTCGAGTAAGACTAAGTCATATGTCATGCCGTTTTTATATCGCAAACTCGTTAAGTAAAGCATTTGTGATTGGTGTACGCGATGTACACATGCCCCTGGTAGCGCACGTATCAACCAATCAGAATGTCACATACCAAACCGATCAGCATGCATTGTGGAGTGTACATTTGTGTGCATGCCAAAAATTTCCCGACGTAATCATAAAACTGCGTGAATGAAGATTGCTTCAACTTCTGAAAAAGACACCCCAAAACGGAAGCAATGCTTCAAAAGGAAATATACGGAGAAATTTGAGTTCATATTACCTTCCCAGGGAGGTAAAAACTACACTCGCTGCACTTTGTGTATTTCTGACTCCAGTGTCATGCATACATTGGCATAGTGGGAGTTATGATGTATCTCGCCATATCGAAAGCAGTAAACATGGGTCGTGCTGTTTAGCGTCAACAAATGTCAACAGGCGTCAACAAAGCATTAACTAAATATTCAAGTATTTTTATACAAATATTCTATATATACAATATTAGTAAAACTCCTACATATCATATTCAACGTATCATATTATCAAAAATGATATACGCGCGAACGATCATGATTAATGGCGCGCATGACAATTCGGTTTGAATATGCACATTTGTAATTAGGTTTTTGTAACCTGAAACCACGCGAGATGATATGATTCGTCCACGACTGTGATGTCACTATGTTAATGCACGTAGACATTTCCGCGCGTAAAAAAACGAACTTCAAAGTACAATTTTAGCATTTACAAACCGCATTTTTTACGGAGACTTTGTTGGGTTGTTGCTGTAGTCCAAGAGTTGATGTAATTTTTTAATATTGTCACTATCAAGCTAACATTTTTTGGTAAGTAAGATTGCCCGATCTCGTCGGCCTATTTTGGATTTAGAAGGTTAAGTTCACGTGTGATTGAATAGGAACTTACCCGTGCGTTGAAAAATAGCCACATTCACGTACACTTTACCGGTTTCGTGATAAAGCAAACATCCCATTTTGTTTGGAGACTTTAAAATAATGAATCATTCAAATAGATCAACCCGTCTTAACTCAAAACATTCCAAAAAGACTTTCCAATTTTTTAAAGGTGTTTCACTTGTTTCGCACCTCTATTTTTTCTCCTTTTTGCAACTCCAACTGCAACTTCGCATATGTCGCTTGGGTAGCTTCAGCTTTGCCAATCTCTTAAGACCAATGACAGGTTACCAGTGAACATTAAATTAAGTTTTGAGAGTCTTAAAAGTCTTGGAAATAAGTACACTTAGATAAGAGAATACATTAAATAATGTCTTGAACTGTCAATGATGACAATACAAAACCACCAAACATTAATTAACAAGGAAACGAGGGAGCTTAGACTGCAAGCAAAATTCAGTGTTTTGTTGATTTATTGAAAATGTCAATCACAATTCAGTACAGAAGTTTTACACATCTCGTTTTTTCGTTAAGCTGCCTTTACTTCTTTAAATGGTCCAGATTTCCTGCGTTTGTAGTCATTTTCAAAGACCTCAACAACAGCTGTATGGATAGAATGCCTGAATTATGAAATTGTGTAATGGCTTTGTTGCTCAACCGCATTTAATGAGGGTAAAAAAATTTGTACATAAAACATGAAACTTTACTGTGAGGTCTATTACATGAACAAAACCTTGGGGGTACATTCTGCATTCAAAACAATTCGTTTCTGCACAAAAAAATCTTTTTGAAACACCTGTTTTTTCACACTTTCCTGTTGATTCACTTCAGCAATGCAGATACATGCGCGATACCTACATGGAGTCTTGGACAGCATATGTGCTTTGAAGGTTTACATCCAAAATACTCACCAGTCTTACATTTTATATCAAATAATTTGAAAACTTCAAATAAATCTTTGCCGCTTAATAAATGTCATTCGTCATTGTACGCTTCAACTCACTTCGACTAATTTTTAATTCTTTCCTTGCAGTCATCAGAGTCATCCTTGAAATGCTTGAAATTCCAATCATCAGCTCAGGCATTACGGTATCTGTGTAATTGCTCCAACTGGAAAAAATATAATGTGAACATTCATGTACTATCAAAAGGTTGTAAAAATAATTGGCAGGTTTCTCCATATTTATAGATTTCCAATGGCATTCCTTATCTTGTGTCAGAATCACTTCAATTCAAATTAAATAAGAAAAGATGTTTCTTTTGATTGTTTTTGTGTTTAACGTGAAGTGTAAATGCTGCCTTTATCAACTGCAACAAATTCCTGCCAAAAATGTAACTAACAATCACCTGTTGACCCCAAGACAAGCCAGGCCATGCGAATAAATTACAGATGTTTGCCAGTATAAAGTTCACCACACACATACAAAAATGATCCGTCATGTTCGTTTTTCGCAGGTCTTATTTTTCAGCCAACCGAGATTGACAAAAAACATTTAATTTAAGCCTAGGCCCACCTTTTAACATTTCCAAACATCAATTGGGCTCGCACAATGCGAAACGATATCATTCTGGACCAAGTACTGAAGTATTGCCAGGACTGCCAAGGTAGTAAAATGTGGTCTTCAGCATATACAGAGCTGTGAAAGTGGGGCTTCTATGGTCACGACATGGAGGAATCCGTCAGTCACTGCAGTGGGTGCGGGCCCCAAGCTCAGCTCAACGGCAGCCAACCACAAGGCAGCCGGCTGCGGTTTCGTGAAGGTAGGGCCGGTGTCAGCTTTCTTCCCACGGGTGTCAGTTTCCAGGCACACCAGATGGCTTGCCAAGCGTTGTAGCCATGGGCGATTCCAACGTTCCTGATCTCCGACAGAAACAAACAAGCCCATATTTTCACATTTTCGCGAAACATGCAGTATTAGTTCCAAAGTAGATAATTCTCCAACTTTTCATGACATGGTACACAGTGCATCACGTGCAATTTCAAATTGAAATGTCACCAAAAATATGATATTCAAGGGTGAGTTTTCATGACTAAAAAAAATTTTAGCTGTCTTCCTGCAGTGCAAATAATGAACACTGGACCCTCGTTCACCAAATTTAAGAAGGTAGATTTCTGTAAAAAATGCAGTTTTAAAAATATCCTTACTTTTTCCGACAAATACTGAAAAAATTTACAATTTTATTCAAATGTGTGTCAAAAATTTGAACTTGCATAAATTTACTTTGGAATGGAATATTTTTATCATTTAAAAAATATTTATCATTTTGATGAATCCATCTGATCAACTGGGGTGACTAGAAACCACCAGATACGATGTCGTCACTGGAAAGAGGGGATGTAATTGGAGAGTCGTTTTAAGTTTATCTCCCAAGGGATTAAAAATTAATATTCATAAGCGATAACAAGGGGCACCATTTTCAAAATTTTTGGTGCATGCTCACCTTCACGAGCGGCCAATCGTGTACGAAGGTAGAAATTTGAGCGACAAATTCGGGCCTGCTTGTGCAGCCTAACTGGCCGCCATCTTGTTTTTGCATGGATGATAGAGTAAAGAAAGATGGGGGCCTCCATACATCGCGAAAAAATTTAGTTTTTCTGCGTGAATCTGGAAATAAATTCGGTGTTTCTTTTATGCAGTGACAGGTCTTAGAATCTCTAAATTTAGATAAAACTATTTTTAAATCTTTAGAGGGTATTTTCAAGTTGTTGACACTTTGTCGACGCTAGTTGAAGTACTACTTGTAATTCTTTGTGTTTACGCTAAATCCCATGACCGGTAAACACCGTGACATCGCTGAAACGAAGAATGTGACCCACAGCAGCACTGCAGTCCTGTCAGACTCTCTCATAAACAAAATATACACCTAAGCTACAGCCAGGCCATGGCAGCAACGTGCACAACAAAATGAACTGTTGCGTAAATGTAAGAAAGCAACTGCTGTGAGCAACACCAGGAAATTATAAGGTCCATAATAAGTGAAGTATTCAAGTTCAAATAGTATGTAGTCACGCAAAGGTACTTATAAGCTTGTCTTTCCTGTTTGTTTGGGATAATACACATTTTTATTGAACAATACACATTTCGGAACCTCCGAATACACTTTTGCGATTGTAAAGGTTGGCAGGTCTGCAACTGGAGTGGTTAATTGAAGGCCAACAATATGAGGTGAGTTTTGAATGATGTTTTGAAGATGTGGATGGTTTCTAAAGTTTCTGCACATAGACAATTCCACAGATCTTCTTCTTGCCAGCGGGTAGTTCGTCTGCTCTTCACCGCAGTCATATGTAGTTGTTCCTTCTGTGTTGAAGCCGTCCATCTATAAGGATCTTGCAGCAGCCTGTTGCGGTGCAAAGGCGGTTGAGGCAAGCCCAGAAGAGCCATGTCTCGCATTAGCCAGATGGAAGACACTCTTTCGGAGTGATGGGTACTCTGTGCAGAGCACACTGGAGATGGGTCAACCAAAGGTCAACCCATTGGGAGTAAAAATTGATGTTGAGGACCTGGATTGGGAGGAGGACTGATGTTGAGGGCCGGGGCTGGATGGAGGAACCTGTGTCCGGATTTGAGTCTTTTTGGAGGTGGTTCCCTCTCGAAGAGAAGATGGAGGGGGTTGCTCTCTTGTTTTAGCTTTTCCTTTTGGGTCAGGACCTGCCTTCTTATTTGCGGAGGCCCACGCAAGTAAAGGCAACTCTAGTTGGTTTGAGGTGACCTGTGATGGCTCTGCAAGCAGCATTTAGAGCAGTGCTACCTTGGAGGTGTGGACTGATCTGCACCAGACTGGAGATGCATATGCACCAACAGATAAGCAGAGGGCTAGGACAATTGTTTGGATGGTATTGGCATCAGCAACCCATTTTCTGAGGATGCTGTTCCTTGCAGGAGTCTCTGCCTTGGTGCTGGTGATGTGATCTGTGTAAGAAGGTGGGATCCAGTGTGATACCAAGGTAGACTGGTTTGTGAGTTTGCTCTGGCCATTTTCCGTACCATTGCATTTCCAGTTGTCGGTTTGCTTCATGGTTCTTGAGGTGAAATGCACTTAACTGGGTCTTGTCTTGATTTGCACAAAGATGGTTTGCTGTGTAGATAGGGGTGAGGCCTTACAGAGCAGCAGTGAGGGTTTCCTCTACTTCCTCAAAAGAGTGTTGCTGAGAAGCAATGCAAAGGTTGTCTGCATTGAGGGAAGCTCTTGGTGTTTTGGTGAATAGGCTGGTCATTGGTGTAGATGTTGAATTGCAAGGGTGCAAGAACACTTCCTTGGGGAGGCCATTTTTCTACCTCCACCATCTGCTGTGACTACCATGCAGATCCAAGAAGAAACACCTGTTAGAGAGGAGAGTACAGATGATCTCAGTGAATTTCACATCATTGGTCATTGTGAAGAGCTTTTGTGTGGGTATTGGATTGATTTACTGGGTCATATGCTGCTGAGGGGTCTACAGATGCAGCTCCAGTAATGAACCCCTTTCATAGCCATCTTCAGTAAACTGCGTTAGGTTCAGGAGTTGCCCTGTGCAGGACTTCCCTGGCCGGAAACCTGCCTGGTCCGGAATGACGTGTTAATCTACAAAGAGAGTAAGATGGTTTAAGGACAAAGCCCTTGAACAGCTTGAATTTGTGACACGGCAGTGAGATAGGCCTGTAGTTCTTTGGTATGGTGGGGTCTTTCCCAGGTTTGAGTAGAGTGATGACTCTGGCTTTCCATCAAAGCTTAGGTATGTTGTTGGTTACTAAGCCAGAGTTGAACATGTCCAGAAACCACTGGATTTTCTTGGGCCCAAGGTGCTTGATTTGTTCACTCAATATGTCATTGAGACCAGCTGCCTTGTTGGTCATAGCACCGATGCCATCACAAAGCTCCTTCAGGTTGGAGGTCTGGTAAAGCTGGTGGGCTCCCGGGAGTGAGCACGGTCTTCTTCCAGGAGTTTGGCACGGCTTCGATGGCAGTCTGGGTTGGCTCTACTATTAACCACTTCCTGCCAGGGATTCCGGATCCAGACACATATGCTTTATATGTGTGGCCGGGGTCTCCGAACTCAAAGGGAACAGGGCCTTGTAACAAAAGAGTGTACCCGGAACAAAAGACCAGGCTGCTGGACATTACCGACATTTTTTCACTCTCAAAAGTGGAGATAATCCAGCCTTGTTTTGAAATAGGATACCACGGTTTAGACCGAGCGAATTATCACCGGGGACAAAAGCGATCCACCACCGCAGCAATGAGCCACACAGCACCGCTGCATGCTAATCTGGCTTCTATTGATAAGAGGTCAGCAGCACACTGAGTCAGGTTCATGAACAAAAGAAAGTTATATAACACTGCACAATCTGGGCTCTTTTCACAAGGCTGCAGGCCTGGCTGAAATACTCAGATGGCAATCGATTTTGTTTGTCAGGCTAGAGTGGACACCAGACAGTCCTTCACGTGTTTGTAAGTGTCCAGTAAATGAAGATGGGAATTTTTAAAGAATTTTGAAAACAGAAAAAAAATGAAAGTTATCCCGGACCAGCACCATCAACATAAATAACTGCCCCCGGCAGCAAGTGGTTAATGAGGAGTTGGTTGGCAACTTGGTCAGCAGTTACTTGCATTCTGGGCTATGGTTTAGTGTAGTCATTGCAAAGAATGCGGATTGTTTTCCAGTCCTTCCTGCTGCTGTGTGTCCTATATGTGGACTCAACAAAGTTTTGCCGTTTCTTCTTTCTGTCTACAATTATCAATTGCGTAAGGGTGTCCCTGGAATTAAGGGATTCCTGGCAGAAAGGGTCTTCTTGGAATTGCTGCACACAATCTTAAAGGGGAACTTAGCATCTTCTTACAGCCTACAGTTTGTGTGGCTACCTCGAGGGATGTTGTGTCTCGATGATTTTTTTTTCACCAGCTTGATGAAGAATTTGTACTTGCAAGGCAGGCAGGTCCTGAATGGCATTGTCAAGATTGGTGGCGAATTTCTGCCGCTCAGCTTTTTTTTTTTCAGGTTGAAGCACCGTTGGAAAGGTACGTGTCTTAGGGTTACGACAGGGTTGACCTAAAGCCCAATCTGGCATTGTTGAGTGTGTGGGATGGAGTTGAGGACAATCTTCCTTTGCTGGTTTGCGATGATGGAGGATGCAAAGACCAGGTCTGGGTTGACGCACAGGTATGGTCCTGATAAGGACTCATGTTTGTGACCCTGTGGCTCACCAGCAGGTACGTCTTTGTTGACCATCGGTGACGTAGTAGTGAGCAATAAGAGTTGTCTAGTGGTATAGGGTGGTAGAATCATTTGCAGGTAAGGCAGGGCAATACAGATTCCATAGATGAGGTACTGCTACAAAGAATGACCTGTCCCAGAAAGTACAGTGTGATTTTGGCTCATAAAAGTCAATATTTATTACTGGATCGAAGAACACGAGAGGGTTCATAAGCAGAAAGCATGTCTGTGATGTACGACCAAGCTTTGCCACGTAGAGCTTTATAAACCAATAACATCAATTTCGGGGTTGTTAATTTTTATTTTTAAAAAAAAGTAGAAAAAATATCTGATTTTTAAAAATTTAAATCTGATTTTGTTTATTTAAATCAGATTTGTTTTATTTTCATGAAAATGTTAGACAACTTGGCTCAAATGTCTATTCAAAAGCAAGCAAATTAGCTGCATGTGTAATAGTTTTCGTTTATTTATTTGTTTTTGACAAAATTAGATTTAGGTCTACAGCGGTCTATCTACGCAAACAGTCTCTACATGCCCAATTTTCTATGTGCCTATTATTCATTCGCTGAAAAGATTTGACCACCCGTGGTGCACCCTGTCCTCCCACAATGCAGCGCGGCCTCACTGCAATGATCGTCCTTCTTTTCTCTGCCGTGTAACGTAACGGACATGTCTTTCGATGCATGTTTGATTTATCAAGCTTCCGTTTTCACTACACGGTTCTGTGTCGATTTGATCACCTTTCTTTCCTTTGTAAATAAAGTATAACCTGGATTTTATCCATTTATTAGTAAGAGTGTTATTTTTGTGTATATTTTTGTGTTCTTTCTTTGGTTTTCTTGCATGTGCACTCTGCAGGTGTTTACTATTGGTACTACGGGGTTCGTTCCAGTTACGCTGTGTCTACTGAATAAATTATTACTGAATTAAATGAGTTATAGGCCTTGAATTGAATTGAGTTGAATTCAGGGGGTTGCTGTCAGGATTTGTCATATTCCCCTGTCTTATCTGGCTACCAGGACGAGGAAAAAGGCCAGGCTGTCGTCCAGGGGGTTCCAGCCAGGATCTGACCAGGCCCGTGGTTCGTTCAGTCCCACGGAGCTGATGGGGAAGCTCTGTGGTCAACTGTGGAAGACCCAAGCAGGGACACTGCCAAGACTGGCAAGGGCCCTGTCTCCCTGGTCAATTGCTGTTCTGGCAAGCCAGCCGGGACTCCTCAGAGAGTACCCCATCAGACCCTCTTCGGGTCCCGTGGAGCTTACCAGGTTTTTACGCTGCTGGGGCTTCAAGCTACCTTTGTCCATCCGCGGCTCATGGCTATCAACCTGGCTCATCAGACCTCATTTCTCCTGGTCCCTCTGCCAGGAATTCTGCAGTTCTCATTGACCTCAACCGGGAATGCGCATTATTGTACCGCACTCTTTGGCGTCTGCCTTGAAGAAAGTTGCAAACCCAGGGAACAGTAGCACTACAAACACCCATATCAATTATTTTATGAATAAGAATGGTGTGGTCGACAAGATCAAATGCCTTGGCAAAATCAGTAAGAACCACTGTACCCTGGTTTCCAAATCTCCTCAGCACGCCGAAAAAGATAATGCATCAGATTAACTAGGTAGTGACATGTAGAAATACCCTTTATATTATCAAATTTATCAAGTTATTATTATTACCAAGTTTATCAATCTTACTTCCAAATATCATCCAAAGTCCACTGAGTTACAAAACCTTCAGCAACCTTGGGAGAACATGAAGTCAGAGAAACCGGGGGAAGTTTATCAATACTGGAAAGATATTGTTTAGGGATGGGAACCACTATAGCTTCTTTCCATTGCACTGGCACAATACCCTCACTAAAAGAGCTATTCAAAATATCTGTCAAAAGGACTCTTAACTCGTAAGCAAATTCTTTGATCAACCGCGGTGGGATTTGGTCCGGCCTGCAAGATTTGCCAGATTTTAATTTTCTGAGCACGGCATAGACATTCCATGGAAACAGACGAGGCAATGGTTTTTCAGAAGGCAAGAATGCAGGCAATTTAGAATAATCCAACGGGTCCAAACAATCAGAAACAGTGGCAAATCTGGTATTGATCGCATTTGCCATGCTAATGAAATCTTCCGTGTCAATTCATGGAATGTCCATGTCAAGTTCAGTTTTTTTAGAATTACCAACCTTCTTAACACATTGATGCCACTGATGAGGGTTAGAATGCTGCAAATTCCTGATACGATTGGCATATGATACCTAGGGCAGCTTTGATTTCCCTTTGAATCAAATTTCTCAGCTTACGTCACAGAGGAGGATTCGTCGAAAAACTACTCTGACATTCATGAATTAACTGTTTAATATAACTAGTAATCCTAGGCTTATCTGTGTCATACAATTTGGTTTGTTTAATGGGAAAATACAAATCGTGAGCAAATTGTAAAAAGCATCAGTCTTTTCCTGTGTGCCCTTGGACCTTAATACGTCCTTCCAATCCTGACCTTGCAACCAACCTGAATACATGAAGCATGAAAAAACACCAGTTACACAGAAGGTCACCATACTTCACTCCACCCAGACCATTCCAGCAGACTTCTTGCCCAGTCCCGAGCGTGGTCACTGCTCGATGTATGATGGAATCCCCAATATCCAAACATCCCCTGTGAACAAGGGGGAGAGGAACAAGGAATGTTCTGGTGTTGTTATTGAGGTTCAGCATCAGTATTACTTTCACTATTTTTATTTTTATTTTTATCTATTTGTATATATATATATATTTTTTTTATATAATCCAATCAGTTGATATTTCCCTATGCTATTCACACAACCCAAGCCATTGTCTCTGTCTGATTACACGTTGGGAAAATGGCCCGATACCAGCGGGCGAATATAACACTGAGCGGCCTCTGAATGCCAGCGGCCAATCATCCTGATCTGTTCCAGGGGAAACCCAACCCAGATGCGGTTGATGCCATTCTAATGCGAAAGGAGCGAGAGTAAAAGTGAGTATCCACAAGCCCTAAAAAACAAAGAACCTTTTTTCAAAGTGGCATTAATTTGATAATGCGTCTGTGGCTTGCCCCCGAAGTGGCAGAAGAAAGCGCCGGGCGACTTGGGGCGAATCCGTGAGAAGTTTGTCAGTGCGCATACCAGGAAGACACTTTCATCAACTGAGTGTACCAAGCGAATAACTTGAGCAGGACCAGTTTGATTAGCTTTTGTGTGCCGAAAGGAAATAAACATTGCTGCATTGTCATCGTCTGCATCCTGAATGTGTACATTGGAAGCATGGAGGAGTGATTGTTGGATGTGAGACTTGGCAACTGCGGCAAACTCGCTAATGCTCATAAGTCTAAAGAATGCGCATAAAAAAAGCAGCCCAAAAAAGCGCAGCCTCATAGCTAGTGTGACACACCAGCGGGAGTGCATTAATGATACGGGTCAGTACCGGTAAGATCATTGGCCAATTGACCACCGTTCATCGCCACCCGGTTTATCCTGGCGACAACCTGTCAATAATTTCACCACCAGAAAATCCCGTGTGGGATCTGGCCAACCTTGAACCTTATGAAAATAGCCCACTGCTGATACATAAGTAACTATACATGTAGTTGACACGGCAAGACACTGGAGCGAAAGCCATGCTATACAAACTGCCAAAGCAATAAAATAAACTTATGAGTGAGAAACATGCAAGTAACAACAGGTACATGCATTTATTTTGTATGCCTCATGTGTCGTACAATATGCTGGTATTTCACCCTGCTCATTGTGCAAAAAGCAGTCTCTTTTTGTTTGTGATCCAGCTCCACAGAGCAATGACTTTGGCTTGAATAAAAATAACTTTATTAGGGGCATGAATTTAGTGGTTTAGTGATAACACTACAATGATTAACATTTCTAATCTCAATAAAATGCATGTTTACTTGTAGAGATGTAAAAGGTTGATGTACAGCAATACTTTACCATGTTAAACCATGGAGGAAGGACACAGGAGTTTGAACTGCCCAGGCTATAA
This sequence comes from Acanthaster planci, assembly GCF_001949145.1. The sequence goes on from NW_019091558.1 coordinate 35,935, forward strand.
CATCTGGCCAAGTACCATTTTCTGGCATGTCTGGTACATCCATAGCCAGAGTGCAATGAGTGCTTGCTAAGCACCACCAGTTTCACAACCATTAACCCCTCTTGTACCCGATAATCATTGCCGCAATTTTTCGCTGGTAATTTGCATCCTTAAAATGTGCACTGCAGTGTAGGAAGTTGAATATCCATGCCATCGATGGTGCTTGATGTGATCTGAAAACATTTACAAATTTAATGCTTGCGCAGTTGCTTGTATTAAGCTGTGTGCCCGTAGTACTCAGGTGTGGTCATTGCCCTTATCGAACGCTTTCTCCTGGAGTTATTTTTTTTAATAAATAGCCAAGTTGTTTATAAGCTATTGTGTTTTATTTAAATTATTTTTATTGTGGCATTCATACAAAAAGATATTTCATGAGATCTCTTGAGTACTCCTCGTGATGAAATGGCACATTTTGTTTGTTATGAACTTAACTGTCCAATGATGGCCAACATGTTTGCCAGTCTTAGCCAAATTCATACGAAGACTTATAAAAAACGGATGGAACAGTGTAGCAAAGTAAAAAGTTTATTCATGATGGCAAAAGTAGATCTAATGTTAGAGATTTTTTTCTCTCTATTTCCTGGTCACTGTGATAAGTCGTAGTTAATTACACATAAAATATTGCTATGATATTACTGTCCCGCTTGTACGGTTAAGCTGCAGGCAGTAATCAGGTACATTTAGAATGTTTACGATTGTTTGTCTGACCAGGCGGCAATGCTCATCGAGCACTTTGAAGCGCCAGAGTTCTAACTCTTTCTGTGTCCTTTCTCTATGGTTAAACTCTGAAGTGGGCAATTTAAATGAAGTAAAATTAAATCAAGATTATACCTATAAATCTTTTGTATCAAATACACCTACTGAATCCAAAAAAGCTGATTTAAATCGAAACAAGTGCACAGAATTGAACATAACATCTTACCAACCCAGATTTTGTGTAACAGATGTGCATTCATACTTCTTTAATGCTAGGAACTGGAAGGCTCACAGAGGGGGGATTTTCTGTTTAAAATGTTCAAAACCTGCAAGCATTTCCAATCAGTAAAACAAATTCAAAAATTTGAAACATTGTGCCTTTTTACCCCCAAAATTAAATACGTTGATTTAAATCAGTGATTTTTTCCAAAAAATGTATTTGATTTAAATCACGATTTAAATTGGTGATTTAAATCAGACAATCCTGATCAATTTTAGATTGTTCTTTAAGAAACTGGCAGCCGATGCACATTTTTCAAAATCAGGATGATTTGAGTGGATTTCCTAGTTAAGGTGACAATACATGCAGCAGTATTCTGAATAGTAATAGAAGAATGTATAATTTGTTCAGCTGAGTTGCAGTTGAGATATTTCTTGACTTTGCTGATGATGCCAAAATGAAGTGAGGCTGAACAAACAAAATTAGAGATGTGACAGTGACGAGTAACAAATTTCACCTAGATTACAGGCTTAGCCTGCTGGAATGATTTGAGATCCACCTATTCTAATGAAAGAAATAGTAACGAAAAACATGCTGCTGCCTGCTCTCAAGATAAAACTGGCACCATTGATGAACTAGTCCCTTTGACCAACAATATCATGGAGTACTGTAGCCAACAATATGGCATGGTCCATGGTGTTGAAAGCTTAAAATCTAGGGGGATCAGAGCAGTGATCTTTTTGCATGCAAAAGATCATTTTGAACATGGAACAGGGAAGTCCTAGTACTGTGATTTTGGCCTGTAAGCAGATTGAAACATAACTAAGGCACTAAGTCAAAATAGAAATGGTTCATGAAGTGGGAAATGATAAACGGTAAGTCCTTACCCACTTCAGAGTAAAGCGGGCAAAGATAGGGAGTCACTCGCTAAATTGCTTGTGATTCCATGAACACCACTCCTGGGTAATGTTTTGTAACAATAGAGAGCTTTAAGGATTACACTCCATTGTGGCTGGTGGTTGAGTCATTAGAGCTGTTTATGAACAGCTGGGACCCCAGCCCCTTGATATGTCAACAATTTTTGGGGGGTTTGGGGATGGGTTTGTACAACCATTTACATGGATAAGGATATATTTTTCCTTCAGTCTCCTACATTGCCCTTAAATACCGACATTAGTTGACTTTTCTTATTTTACTTTTTAGATTGATTTTGAAGTCCCATGATTGTTGCATCTATAATGTTCTCCATTTTGTCTATTGTCTATTCCAATCTTTGGCAACTCGATAAAGTGGAAATCACTGCCTGACAGTGCTAGACTTTGGGAAAGAAAGCTCCAGATCTTAATTCAATGACAAGAGACTTAGTGATGCAGAAAGGCCGGCAGACTCTAATGGAGTTAGTCTTTTGTTAAGAGATCAATTTCTTCACCCTTCTAACTAAGTTGTGCTAGGCCTGTGGAAGAACTGGCCCAATTTACACAACAAACATTCATGGTAAGCTAGGAGTCAAGGCTTTTGTACCAAGGTGGGGGAAATGGTGGTATACATCAAAGAGGTTGTTGCATAGCCAACTCCCTTACTCTTTTGCAATCATTTCCCACTTGCAGTTGAATTGGGCAATGGTTTGAAAGGGGCTTAAGGGCAATCATTTCCCTCTTGGTGAACCGTTTCTATTTTGACTTGGGGCCTTAGAGGTCATTGTGTCGTATCAGAGCAGACTATCCTAAATACACAGTTCTTTTGATTGTCTTTCCCAAAACTGATAAGGTTGCAACTTGCCTTTAGTTCTTGAGCACTTCCATGTTTAAGCCAACTTTCTTTAACAGAAGACGAACACAAGAATCTTTTAAAGAATGAAATACGGAGATGGTAAGGAACTATTTTTTTACTGGTTTGAAGCTTGAAATAAAAATTATGATTATTTGGTCGGTCCGGGAAAAATAGAAGCCCAGACATGGTCTGGGTTCAGATGAAGATGAAATGCTGAGATGGGGAAGAGCAATATTTTTGGTGTAAGAATAACGACTATTCGGTGGGACAGAGGAAAAAGGGAAAACTCGTGTTGTCTAGGTCTGGCCACAAAAAATGCTGCAATGGGAAACGATACTTTTGGCAGGTCATACTCTTGGAATAAAAGTTACGCGGAAAGGCTTAGAAACCACAGGTGGCCCAGGTTTGAGTAAAGAATAAATGCTGAGAGATGGACAGGAACAAAATAAGTGCATTTGTGTTGCATTTGGAGCTCGGAATTAAAAAAAGAACGATTTATATGTACCAGGTAGGGGAAAAATAAAAGTCCACATGTGGTGCAGGTTTGAAGATAGAATACTTAAATGACAAAGAACATTTTTGGCAGGTTTGGTTTGCGATGGGGCGGAGACAAAGCCCCTTTTTTTCCGTGTTTGAATACAGAAATTTAGAATTTGGAGGGAACAAAATGATTGTAGTGCTCCTGATGCTTGGAATTGAAAAATGATTTTGCGGTGGGGTTAGGAAAAGCTAAAAGCCGACAAGTGGTCCAAGTTTGTCGAAGGAATTTTTCTTGATATGGGAACAATATCTGTAGTGTTGTGTGAAGCTTGGGATGAAAATAATTTTACAAGTGGTGCAGGGGAAACTTAAAAGCCAAGGAAGTAGTCTAGGTTTGGATAGAGAAATGCTGAGGTGGGAAGAATCAATATTTTGTACAGGTTGCGTGCTCCAAATAAAAAAAATGTGGTGGTGCAGGGAGGAAAAATAAAAACCACTTGGGGTCTAGGTTTGGATACAAAGAAATGCTCAGGTGGGCAGTACTAACATTTTGCAGTGATGTAGTCGAGTACTTTTGAGAACTAAGCTCTCTACCAAATATTTAACTAGTTAGGAGGGAACAAAGCTGAAGTACATCGGTATTTGATGGTACATGCATAAAGGTAAGATTACAAAGCAACATAATGACTTCAGACCATCACTGTTTGATTAAAATTAACTTTTTAGGACAAAAGTACCTGGAAAGTACTCCGAGTACTTTCCGGGTATTTTTCTCCTTAAAACTTAAATTTTACACAACTGGGAGTGTCTGAAGTCTAACATTTATTTTGTAATCTTACCTTTGCACATTTACCATCAAATGCCTGAGCACTCTGGCTTTATTCCCTCTGACCCAGTTCAGTATTTTGCGGAGAACGTTGATACTCGGAAAGTACTCAACGACAACACTGACATTTTGTTGGGTTGGATGTGCCCGAGTAAAAAAAAGAAAACAATAATTAAGTGATGAGGTGGGGAAAAATAAAAACCACATGTGGTTTGGGTTTGGATAGAAAAGAAATGATAAGGTGGGCAAGATTAATTTTTTGATGTGTTGTATGCTTGGTTAAAAAAAAAATAGCGGTGAGCGGGAAAAATAAAACTTTGCATAGTCTGGGTTTTATTAAAAAGAAATGCTTAGGGGGGCAGAATTATTATTTTTAATGAGTTTGGTGCTCAGGAAAAATAATTTGCGGTGGAAAATTAAAACCACGCGTGGTCTAGGTTTGGATAAAAACTAAATGCCAAGGAATCAAGAATAAATTTGTGGGCAGGTTGACTGCTCAGAATAAAATGTGCGGTGGTGGAGGGAAAAAAATATAAAAAATTCATGGTCCAGGTTTGTATAGAGAAATGCCAAGGTGGGAAAAATTAATATTTTTGGCCAAAAACAAAGGCACACGTCCACAATTTTGATAAAGAAATGCCAAGTCAATCAGAAGACACAATCAAAACGTCTGCTTGAAAATTTACATTTGTAATACATGACGGTCGGTCGATTGTCAATCTTTGATCAGATGAAAGTTCCTCAGAGAATTTATTTGGAATGTGCTCCTGATTTTATTCCCTTGCTAAGTTTATTTTTGTCTTGGTCTGAACTGTAATGAATGGCCTGTGAATTATTGCCTTGAAGAGGGATCTTACATGAATACTTGTTTGGGAAATTTACTTTTTCTCTTGAAGAACTTGACCAGTGTATTGTATTAAAGTATCACCGACCATTACTCTCCGTGATTTTCCCATTGATGATAGAGGCGCACAGCTGCATTTTGGGTAAAAAATTTAATGTTAGGCGGACAACCGACCGTTTGCATTCGGCATCCGAATTATCGTCCCAAACTGCTCACTGCTTCCGGATATTTCTGGACGAAAACCATTCCACGAAAGTAAGTCTTTGATGCACAACGACGTTGGATTGTTTCTAAAATGTGCAAAGGCGGGAATATTATTTCTTTTTTGCAGGTGCTGGATTAAAAATCATAAAAAATAGTGCGGCCAGTCAGGGCTATTGTGCTGCAGCTTAACTGCCAAACCTACCCAAAAATCATCAAACATAGCACTTTTGAATCAAACCAAACTGCTATGTTCAGATCTTTGGCTTTAATATGGCATGGCATTGATAACTCACAGAATGCACGCAAGAACCTTGATAAAAATGCAAACAATGGAAAACGAGCTATGCCACGCTGGCCAGCGCTCGGCACATGTGCGTGTACACGTACTGTAAATGTACTTATTGTCAGGCAAACTTGCATTCACAGTTCTGATTAGTCATTCCATGACAACAAACAGTGTGATATATAACCATATTGCAAGGTTTATATCAACCCCCTTGTAATGTGCTGTCATAACTCAATACATTGCACGATTTTTACCCTAAAAGCAAACACACCTCTGCATGACTATAAATTTAAAAGTTGTGTAATTGCCTCATGCTGATTGTCACATATGTTTAAATGCACATACAACTCTTTAACAATTTCCTTTCTTAGTGTAAGCCCTGATGTTATTGTTGTTTTTAAAATTAGTTAAAACAGAATTCCTATGCTCCCTAGATAAAATTGCAGATTATTGTGGTATATCGGTGTTACTGGTTTTTTTTTCTTTGCGGTGTATGAAATTTTTTTTTTTCTGTAAAGCATGCATAGGCCCTTTACTTTCTTCACTGCGCATCAAGTTTGCTTTTATTACTCTATGCGACAAGACAGCAAAGAATTCAGGCATAGACAAAATATATTTGGTTCACGTATGGCCAGAGCAGTTTATTGTCCAAAAATTCTTGCATCCGTAATTGTTTTCCGGTGTAGTGACTCTGGGAAAACTTACTTGCTTTTTTGCAACCGCAAATTATAATCACATATCTGTCTTCGAACTTGTCAATTCGGTTCAGACTACCTTTCCGGTTGCTGCGATCCATGAAAGGTTTTTTGGCACAAGATGCATGGTTTCCAGTCGCTGCGACCGTCAAACATAAATGTGGCACTTCCATTCTTAACTGTATGTGCTGAGAAAGGGGAGCTTACTAGTTACTTTTACCGATGTTGGTAGCGAGTTGAAAGCAATGCCCGCGGTTGAAGTCAAAACAGATGCAGGTGTTGGTTCGGTCACGACCTGTGACAAGGGTACACCGTTGGGTTGGCCTTTTAGCAAAGGCTCAAAAATTGTATGGTGCGGCAACAGGGGCACCTACCAGCGTGATCCACAGCTTGGCATCGATGCTTGCCCAAGAACGCGCTGGCATGAGTGCTTGCCGCAGGTAAAACTGGATATCATAATTGCGCCAACCAAAACCTGGCCGACGAAATGCTGCAGAGCGAATGGTGTTGGCATACTTACGCAACTGTCGCGCACGATCTGGATGCCTCATCAGATAAAATGAGGCAAAAACTACAAATATATGGAATATTGATGTCCACTGCTCTATGGACGTAATGCAAACCGCCGGAGTATGAGGTCAAATTTGCCACACCTAAGACTCGGGCGAGCTGATCATGAACATGCAGTCACTTGTATACGCGGTACGGACTGGTCGTAAAAGGGACCCAAACTCAACAAACTCCCCGTTCCAAACTTTTTCCTGAATTTGCCTGGATATCCCCATCCCGAGATCCTCACAAATGCTAGTCAAAGTAGTGTAGTCGTGAGGTGATGGAAGGAGCGGGATTAAAAGTCAAAGAAACCGAAGTCATGGGCATTGAAGCTTGGGTTAAACTGAGTGGATTGCCCGAAATGGGATTAATTGGGATTGGTGAAGAGGATATATTTACATGGAAGGGACCACTGGACTTACCAAGCCCCAAAGAAGTTTGAATTTCCCCAACAATCGGTACAGCCGGCATCGCAGACGATTCCAGCTCGGACGAAGTCGAAGGTTCTGTTTTGGTGGACGCATTGGTAGCGGTGTCACGGCTACTTCAATGGTCGGAATAAGGTTGTCCATGCGGTTTGCCTGCTACCATTGTCTGGCCACAGCCGGCTCATTTCTTGGACTTTGGCATGATAATCCACGCAGGGTAGAATTTAAGACCAAAAAATAGCCAAAAAAATGCAACACTGAGAACTGCTTTGAAAATTAGTTGAGAAGAACACTTGTCTAAACCGTCGGACTAAACTGCTCAGACAAAAGTGGCCAACCTTGCTTTGCGGTTCTGCCTAAATAGGCAGCAAGGCCTTGTATCTATCAGCTAAAGACCACACATGTCCATCGGATTTACGTATTTTATACACGGAAGTACTATATATGGCACATTCGTAGCGAGCTCTTTAGATGTCTCAATGTGCATTGTACATGTACGTATTGTGTGCACATATGTCCAAACCCAAACCGAATCGGAGTTCGGCATTAAATCTCTGAACCGAACCTTGGCACCTACTTGCAGCACTTGTCCAGGCTGGAAATGTTTTTGCCCAGGTTACATTGAAATATGCTGAAATGGGTGGAGTAAATTCTTTAAGATGAAAATGCGGTCTAATAGGGTGGGATACAACCTGGAATGAAAATAATACGATTGGCAGAGCTCAAACTCCTGTCCCTAATTCTAATCTGAAGAATGCTGACACCGTAAGCGCTAAGTTTTTTCTTTAAGTTCAGTAGGGAGGCTGCATACCTTGAATGAAAATAATGGTTCGGGTGGTGCAGAAACCTCAAAGGCTCAACTGATAATTCTACTCAATAGCAAACACCCCGTCCCAAAACTGTATACCGTGTATATCTTTTAGTTGATAAGAAGCAAGGCATTTTTTGTGGAATGTAGTGGTAAATGAACAGTGCTCAATTTCAGAGAATTAAAAAGAAATGCCTTATCCAGAAAATTGGCCAACGTTTAATTTTCCCTGCCGTTCACTGTTTGCCTAGAATTTTTTTCCATACCGTGGATGATTTTCCTGTTTTGGAGACTTCTTGACATATGTTTTTTGCCACCATGCGTGCCACAGACAACTTGCTGTGTGCACAGACCGTGACAGACCTTTTGTTGTAGAGGAATGCAAGGGAACGGGAGGGCCATTCTCACGCGTGCAGCCAGAGGTAGCTCAAATTTAAGAATGCATTCACGGCATTGGCATGCGTGCGAACGGTCAATGTATTTTTGATTCCACACCCTAGTCACAATGTGTCTTTGAACTATGTAGTCTGTGGTATTCAACCTAGCCAGATTACCATAAAAATGCATATTTTCATAGGGCCATTAAGCCATTGACTAAAATCTTGATCAGCAGTAGTGCACCGCCTATGGCAGTTGACTACCAAGGCAACCGCCATAGTCTTCTTTTTCTTAGCGCCATTACAAATGGACATGTTGGTTCTTTTCTCCCATTGTCAAGTGTTATTTTGTTCCCTATACATGCTCTGTAGCAACGCTCAATCAACTTCCATTTAGTAATAAACCATACGTTTTTTGTAGTTCCTGTTTCTCTGTGAGAATATTCGTTTTCAGGTCATATTGCACATTTTTGTCCTTTTTTATGTTTTGTTCTTTTCTATTGTCTCAATTCTTGTGATTACAGTGTTCACAGTGAGATGTATTACGAGACTTTGGATATCTACATGTACCTCCTTCGAGTTGTGTTCATGTCATCAGCAGTATGGTCTCAACATCGAGGCCGGTCCACATCATCGTGCAAGCAAGGGATCGCTAGCAATCATTAAATAATAGTAGATATGAGAGCCTAGTAGATTATACACACGCTCCAGTCTGGGCTGTGGTGCTCACTTTGTAAGCGCTGTTGTCCTGAGATCCCTCCTACCACACTTGCAGGGAGTGGGGACTTATCATCAGGTAGGCTTATTCTCACTTACAGACCCATTCATGCTTTCATCACAGTCCAGTGGAGTGCATCGAGCCAGTATTCTGCTCCGAGAAACAAAACCAAGCAGTTGCCACCAAGCACAGTTGACCAGACAGCATCCCTTAAGCTCCCCGTTGTGACTGCCCACAAGTCAGGGTGGCTTCACAATCTCTGGGTAGGCCACCCAAGGCAATTCTGGCGTGCTTACCATGGCTGACCACTCTGTTGACACAGCCTAGAAAGCTGCAGAAAGGGACCCTCTTCTCCCTGCCAAAATATCCACGCCAGACACAGTGCCGTCTGACAGGCCCCCCACCATAGCATCTCCAGCACCCAACAGGCCCACACCTACTGCAACCCATCCTCTGGCCTATCTTACCGAGCCCTTTTGACTACTTCGCCGTCAAATTTCAGTCCCCTACTCCAATCACAAAGCACACTCAGCCTGGTACCCATGCCCTGAGGGACAATGACTCTGCCGGGGCTTCCAGTGATCATTCTTGACAGCAAGGCCTCACTGCAGACACCTCTCCAGCAAATTGGACAGTTCTGGCAAGTCCACATCCGTCCAGGTCTGATATTTCGTACAGGCAGAAATGCAAGCTGAAGTACCGATCCTCTCACTCAGACCACTCCTTCCTTAAGAAGAACCATGTGGATTAATTTTCCTCCATTATGGAAGCCCTCCATTCCATTTCTAAAACACTTTCCATCTGCTGCGGCATCTACACACTCAACCCCAGATCTGCTTTCATCCTCCCCGACCACATGGACAACCAGGGTGCTTCTCTTGTCAAGATGACCCATCCACACTAGTCCCTGAGACCATGCACCAACCGTAGTTAACGTCGGGCCCTAATCTACAGGGTTCTCTCATCAACTTGCTGGAACTCCAGGCAATCTTCAAGGCACTCCTCCACTTTCAACCATCTATACAGGGCAAAAGAGTGCTGGTCCCAAAATGGCGGCTGTTGCATACATCAATCAGCTGGGTGGCCCATGCTCATCCAATGTGTGCCTCCTAACCTGACGCCTACTCCACTGGACGATCCAACACTTGAACTACCTCCGAGCTGAACGTATCGCTGGAAAGACAACACTCTGGTGGAAACCCTGTCCCAAGGACCTGTCATTCAACCGAGTAGACTCTTCAATCCAGCGTAGTCAAGGCAATATTCAATGTGCTCAACAAATCCCATTTGGTGTAGCAAAGGCATTATTCATGGGTGGTGTGCCACAGTCAACTTGCCAACTTGTAACCTGTTCGCCAACCTTGTGTCATGTAAAATTCACAAAGTTATCCATGGTACACTACATTTCATGCTGCAAGAGAAATGCTGACAGCCAATGTATATCATTCATGTGCTAATTTTGGATTCATTGCCCACCAAAGTTCTATTTGCCGACTGGAATTAATTATTGGGGGAGTGTCCACCCCCCCGGTCATGATGCCCCTGGTTACAACATTCGGCGAAAAGAGGAAGCAAAGATGTTATTATATAAATTATTAGCAGTTTTATTCATATGAATGACTCTACAGGTAGGTATTCACTAGTAGACCCCTCCCTCACATTAGGGGAGGGGGATTTTCCATAGTATTTTGCTGTTGAATGCAGCCTCGTCTGTGGGTACTCGGTGCATCAGAGTGTATGTGCAGCATTTCATGCAACATCGAGTTGATTCCCACTACACAGTCTCTGGAACCTCACAGAAAATGTGTTAGCTTGTTTTGGTTATGGGCATACCCCATTTCAATAAAAAAGTTTGATAGCGCTGTTACGGTATGAGACAGACAGGAAGAATCCTTCCCGCCTCCATCCATTAGGTTGACTTGGAGAAAGCATGTAAATATTGATATCTTAATTCATGCCTGATGTATGGAAAATGTGTGATCTATTATACTTATGCATTCAAATACATTTTGTTTCTTGACCTACCATCTGGTTTGCTGCAATCAATAATCTTTCTTGATAATTTTTCCCATCACTGGTCAACAATTTCAAAGGATTTGTTTTGCAGTTAAAAAACAAGCTGGTATGGTCCTTCTCATAAAAGTGGATGTTAGTTGGATCTTTTCTATCAAGCACCAAGATGACTCTTCATTGTATCTTTAAGGCAACTGTTATTTCAATTTTATTCAGGCTATCCGTTTTGCCTGTGGAGACAGAAGAGATTCAGTGGCAATCTTTGTGACAGATGAAACGTTGCACAAAAATTCCTTGGCAGCATCAGCTGAGAGTAAACCCACTAGCGAAAGTTTTTATCAAGCCATGAGACACTTTCAGGAGGTAAGTAACTGACAAATGTTACAGTTTGAGAATACTTGAGTTTGGTTGTATCAAGTTCAAACCATATTCTAAATGTGAAAATTCATACCGTGTCTAAAAATTTATTACATTTTGGAACTTCACTGTTCATAGAGCATGCTTTACCTTTCCAAAACTGGACTGGAATAAAACCCAACTGGACGTATCTAATAAAACCCAGCTTCAGCGTAACTAATTTGATATTGAAAGATGTTTTGTCTGTGACAAGCAACTGGATTGGCTATAAGGTGCAATGGAAAAAGCCATCGTTATATCCATCCATTTGATAAAAAGAATTCTGTATATATGTTTAACAAGCATTGGTGTGCATTACATTGTAGAGGGGAGCATTGCAGTTGTCTGAAACTCAACTTCTCAAATTACTGTTAAAAGGCATTCTTGGTTAGAAGAGGTATCCAAAAGATGTCATATTTATTTTTGTCATTTATTTATTTTTGTTGTTTAACTTGTGTAGGCTGTTTACAATAAGTGGTCTTCCACAGGGCTCTGGGACAAAGACATATATGTACAAAAATACAAAGATTATAAATTAAAAAGACATTCACATCGACAAACACTTAAAATCACAAAACAGTAAAAAGGAAAAATACAGATAAATACACAAGAAGACACTGTCAAAATACATATTAATATATAATGTATAAAAACTATTTGAAAATATTAAACAGTACAAACCTTACTAAGGTTGAATTGAAATCAAGTAAACAGTAATCAATCGTAAATTTCTTTAAAATACCTAGAGAGGGAGAAAATCTGATGAGATTGAAAGTGTTCCCCATTGACAAACCTTGTACAAATGGGCGGTACTTAAAACAATCTGATTTAAATTTTGGAATCTTCAATAAATCAGATGTTGACTGTCTCATTCCGTGGCTGTGAATATTGAAAAGTTTAGCGATAATTCCGCTTCGGTAGAAGACTGCCTTTAGATAAAGAAACTATTTCTGTATTAAAGGCAAGCCATCATAATTCATCCATTATTGCACTTCCTGATGTGTGAATTCCTTTATTGAAATTGTTCTAGCAGTGTACCTCTGTAACTTGACAAGTTTGTCAGTGTGCTTTTGGAAAAAGCCAGATCTTATTTGAGAACAATAGTAAAAATGTGGTAAAATAAAAGTATTATAAATAAGTTTAACCACTTCATGCCGGGGCAATTTTCAATGTTGATGATGCTGGGCCGGCATGACTATCATTTTTTTACGTTTTCAAAATCCTTCAAAAATTCATCATTTCATTTAACGGTCGTTTATAGCCACACCAAGTAATCTTTAGGCACTACTCTTAGTTGACAGGTGACCTTCATTGACGCCTCAGTATTTCAGTCAGGCCAGCAGCCTTGTAAACAGAGCCCAGATTGTGCAGTGTTGTATAACTGTCTTTTGTTCACGAACCGAGCTTAGTGCACTGCTGACCTCTTTTCAATAGGGGCCAGATTAGCGTGCAGCGGTGCTGTGTGGCTCATCACTGTGCTGGTGGAGCGCTTTTGTCCCCGGTGGTAATCTGCTTGCTCTCAATGCCCAAACCCTGGTTTACGGTTTCAAAACAAGGCTGGATTATCACCACTTTTGAGAGTGAAAAATGTCGGTAATGCCCAGCAGCCTGGTCTTTTGTTTGGAGTACGGTCTTTTGTTACTGGGCCCTGTTTCCTTTGTCTGAGTTTGGAGACCCCAGCCAGCCATATAAACCATACGTCTCTGATTCCGTAGTCCCCGGCAGGAAGTGGTTAATGATTGTTTGGAGGTTTGCTCCATATGAAGTCAAGCAGATTGTTTGAAAAATACCTAAATAACACATAATTTTAAGAAAAACTTGCACAAAACCTATGCAGGAAAACTGCACCTGTAAAGTCATTTCATGTGATTTGCTTTTATATTGACCGAACGACCAACCAACCAACCAATCAAATATTATTTGATATTTGGAATCTCATATAATATCATTGAATTTTGAATATATAATTTTTCTCCATAGGTTTGTACATGTTTTCCTAAGTCAGAGACCGGTGCCATTCATACATCTGAGTGACTTTGTATTGGGAGCAAATGTAGTCCATGAACCCATGTAGCTGTTAAAATACAATCGTCCCAGTGACATCATCAGGGGATCACATGACACGAGACTAAAGTTGCAATTTTCTCCATAGGTTTTGTACACGTCTTTCTACTTCGCAATATTATCGATCATTAGGAGACAGGCTCTCAACTTCAGCCAGGAATTACTATAAGAACAAAAGACAAATTGTATTTTTTTTTTGTCTCCGTTCGATTACAAATATACCCAAGAGTCCAAATATCAAATAATATTTCATAAATGCTTTTCAAGGTCAAGCAAATCCTTTGACATGACTTTGAAGGTGCAGTTTTTCTCGGTAGGTTTTGTGCATGTTTTCTCAAGTCAAAGACTGGTGCACGCATACATCTGAGCAACTTTGTATTGGGAGCATATATAGTCCATCAACCCATGGGGCTATCAAAATAAAATCATCACGGTGAGGTCATCAGAAGTCACGTGACATGAAATTAAAGTTGCAATATTACCAATCTTAATGAGAGTAGTCATGAACTTTGGCTGAGGATTACTACAAGAATGACAGAGATATCATTTTTGTTTTCATCTTCATTCAATTACACATATACCCGAGAGTCCAAATATCAAATAATATTTGATTGGTTGGTCGGTTGGTTGGTTGATTGGTTGGTTGGTCGGTCGTTCGGTCGGTCAATATAAAAGCAAATTACATGAAATGACTTTACAGGTGCAGTTTTCCTGCATAGGTTTTGTGCAAGTTTTTCTTAAAATTATGTGTTATATAGGTATTTTTCAAACAATCTGCTTGACTTCATATGGAGCAAACCTCCAAACAATCATTAACCACTTCCTGCCTGGGACTACGGAATCAGAGACGTATGGTTTATATGCGTGGCCGGGGTCTCCAAACTCAGACAAAGGAAACAGGGCCCAGTAACAAAAGACCGTACTCCGAACAAAAGACCAGGCTGCTGGGCATTACCGACATTTTTCACTCTCAAAAGTGGTGATAATCCAGCCTTCTTTTGAAACCCTATACCAGGGTTTGGGGCATTGAGAGAGAGCGGATTAGCAGCGGGGACAGAAGCGCTCCACCACTGCAGCGATGAGCCACACAGCACAGCTGCATGCTAATCTGGCCCCTATTGAAAAGAGGTCAGCAGTGCCCTGAGCCAGGTTCGTGAACAAAATAAAGTTACATAACGCGACACGATCTTGGCTCTGTTTACAAGGCTGCAGGCCTGGCTGAAATACTATTAATAAGGGAATTAATATGTGCTTGGCCGGTCTGAAACGTGCTTAAACCTGGCTGGGAGAACGGATGCTAATGCCTGTGCCACAGGTGAGAGCATTATCAGCATTCATTCTCCTGAGCCAGCTATAGACGTTAGTTTTAGACCAACCAAGCACATATTTATTTCCATTCATAAATACTGTTTTAGTTCAGAGAGTCAAAAAAAGTCAACATACAATAAATTCCCAAGGGGCTTGTTTAAGAATTGAACAAGACTGGACACGACTGGTGGTGGAATTGCTGGCGGACGACTCCATTCAATGCAAATGTCATCTCCTGCTTGTGGTGGACCCAATACTCAATACATTTACCAGGTCAAATCAGTGTATTTTGAAGTACCGGTAGTGCCCCTGAAGAAAACTGAACTAGATAGAAGTGTTTGTAAAGAAGTACAAACACAGAGCTGTCTTGGGACTGTTTCACCAACAAAATAAGTATTTGCAATTGTGATGAATAAACCTGGCATCAAGAAACTATAAGAGAGTAAAAATTAACAATTTACTATTCTGAACGTCACATACCCTGAAAGAGTTACTTGGTAATTTACTATCAATTTCAACCGATGCAGATGTTCACCTCAGACGATAATCTAACATTACTTGTCATGTTATGTCATTCTGACAGTTTAGGGTTTGCCTTGTACTTTGTGGAGTTTCCCAGAATTACTTGAAACTTATAATATTTACTTAAAGATGACATATTCGACTTCTTAGACTGAAGACGTCATTACAAGTGGATGTGATACCAGTTACAAGAATTGTAGTTTTAAACGAGGATGTTTGTAGACAAACGCAGCTGCTTTGGCCCTGGTTTCATTTATCAGTGCACATAGATGATACAGAAAACACATTGTGGAATGTTTTAAATCCATGTCATATTGATGCATGTCACATGACTTCTCATATAATGATACCACCAACAGAAGAAATCAATTTCCATCTGGAACCCTTCCCTTTCTACTTTTCAACCCAATGGGATGTGTGCTTTACAAGATATAATGCTTGCAAGAGTACCCCCTTAATGTCACGTGACTTGTCACCCGATGACATGAGAATCATGAGGTCAATCTGGGCCTAAAACCCTTCCCCTTCGAGCTATACACAAAGTTTCAACCTAATTGGACATAAACTTTACGAGATATAGCACTTTAAAGAGTGCCCCTTTAATGTCACATGACATGTCACTGGATGAAGTCAGAATCACATCACATGAATTCTAAAAACATGTACAAAACCTAATAAGAGAGGGAAAAATCAAATATTCAAAATTTCTACATTAAAATCATGACATCTTGCGAATATCCTTGACCAGGCTTGTCTTCTCAATAACGGCACACACCTTAACACATGCCTCTGTACCTGTATTTTTTAAAATAAAATTCAAGTTTTGATTCTATATCATTAGAAAACCTTGGGCATATCTGTAACTAGATGTCAAGAATACCACCTGGCACAAAAATCGTTCGGCTAAAAAAAATCATTCTGCTCTGTCAATTTCCTGTGCAAGAAAGATATGATT
>NW_019091558.1:62733-75054 GCF_001949145.1 Acanthaster planci
AAAAGTTGTTATTTTTAAAAAAATAAAATGGGCTGAGATGTGACGGTTTCCCAGCACAAAACGCACTGCGCACCCAAAATTATTTGAAAACCGATGAGCCAAGCACTTCCAATCTTTATATAAAATATAAAACCCAAAGGGAAAGTGGAACCCTATTCTTCCAACAAGCAACTCTTTGAACAAGCAAGTCCATGATAGAATTGTGGAAACAGGTGACCTTTGTCTTCAAGATGTATTTGGCTTAAAGAAAGTCATATTCCATGTTCCGTGCTTCCAAATCCTGTTTTGTAAACCTCATACATTCACATGAAATGCTCTTCGGGAGTGGTGGCATGACAGACAGAGTTCAGTGAAAGTGACAGGTTTGCTTTTCTTTTGTTTGTTTGTTTATTTGCTTTTATTTTTTTTTACAAAAACTTTCCTCTGTTTTGCTTTGAGGGCGATTACCTAAACTCATGACACACAGATTTGCTACTGTTATATCATTCTCCAAACTGAGCCGTGAATTTTCTGGTATGACAATTAGGGCCTTCCAACATCAACTTCATGAGCACTACTCTGAGCTGCAATCAAACCTTACAGTGCTGATAAGTACATCACAATGCTCCGTTGAATTCATTAAATAAAAGAGAATCCAAATAATGTGATGTGGAGGCTGCATATGCCCCCAAACTCGCTAACATGAAATTTGAATAGTGCTATTTATATCTGACAGCGCACAAAAATAAGCCAGCCAAGGCTTAGCATTGTGAAGCTAAATTTGGCAACTGAAAACCAACATTCTCTTCGTCAGAAGGAGTGTCAGGAAGCAGTCAAGAAGCACATGTTTAGGCCTAAATCTTCATCCACTCTGAGACATAGCGAGTTTGACGGCTGTAACACACGCAACAGATTTTGCAGTCCACATGACTAACAAATTCGTTCACAGGACCACATATGATTAAAGGTTGTGATTATGACAAATGTTGGATAAAATGAAAACAGCCGCGTCTCTACTTCAGGGCAAGCCTAGTAGGAGAGAACCTAAGAATTGGAGCAGGCCAATAAATGTCAAGCTCATTGGCCTAATTGAAGTTCGTGTTGGTTCTTGCATATGGTCCTTGTACGCTGCGGACTAAGGAAAAGAAATCCTGTACATCCAAAATAAAGGGAAAAACCTTATGACAGACTGTAAACAAGCGAAGCAGTTTCCGACTGATCAGGAAAATGGATGATATAGTCCAACTAATGGGCATGTGAACCACGAAAACTGGTGCACTTATTGTAAGATTTTTCAGTGTTCTGCAAGATTAGTTGATTACAGAAGGAGGCGTACAATGTGCTCATTAGTTCTGCGTTCAATGGCACATGTTTGCACATGACTTGAAAGGTTTTTACATTTGCCCCCCTCGTGTGATGGAGACAACATGTAGTTATTTTTTACTTAGGCCCGTTTGATTTAATTTGATTTGATTATTATTATTAACTCACTCAGATGAGGGGTGAGGCCTACATGTAAATAAAATATTTGCACTTACTTTTTATTTTAATTATCATATTATTTTTTAATTATTATTATTTGTTATTTTTTTATTTTATATATTTATTTTATTTTGTTATAAATCATATGATTGACTCAAGCCTGGCCAAAACCACTGATAATGGCTAGCAATCTGTATGCCCAGCGCGGCAGCCCAAATCGCCATTAGTGCCTGTACGTAGCTTCATTGTGCTGACTGAACATGAAGACGCGCCATTGCAGCTGCAGCGCAGGGAATTCAGCACAAAATCGTTGGCATTAGCTGGATGCAACGTACACCAACCCTGTACTAAAATGACTACCATACAGTTAAAAGTATACAAATTGTTAACCAACAAGTCCAGTATAGTAGATGAGGATGTAGCCCGCCAATAGTCCTTCTAAGCTAGCCTCACCACTAGTCACACCGGTTAATCACTGCTGGTAGCAGTTGGACACCCAGTGCAAGAAACCGGCTGCACTGACATCGACAGCCTTGGTGAGTGCAAAGTACGGTGCTCCACTGACTGCATGTAGCGATGAGCGGTGGCTTGCTGCCTTTCCACTCCTGATTGGAACCAGCTGCCCTGACATCGACGACATTTATGGGTGCTGAGTGTGCTGCTCCACTGACTGCACGTAGCAATGAGTGGTGGCCATGGTGGCACATTGGAATCAGCTGCTGGGACGACAACTGCATACATGAGCCCTGGGTGTCTGATGAGAGTATGCTTCTCCTCAACTGCCTGCTTGTAGAAAATGATGTTTCCCCTCGTAGTTCATGCACCATAAAGGCCTGTGGACGACGGTCACATGGGTCCAAGGTGACGCACGCTGGCATACGGTGAAGGTGACCGATGAGTCTGTCTATTGCACTGTCTGTTGAAACGCAACATCACAGGGAAAACAGCATATATGGACTTGTAGATTTCCAAAGGCGAGGAAAAATTGACACCCGACAGTGAAAACTTTAAACTTTATGACAAGGAATCGATAAATGGCGCAGTCTGGCAACAGCCCGCAGAAGTGAACTGTTCTACACCACAAAATCCAACGGCGATTTTTCCTTGATGTAGGCCTACTACAAAATATACCAGGCCTACCAGTAATTCACCCATGTGTAATCGAAAGACGTATAATCCAACTGTTGATCAATTCAAGAAGAAACGTCTGCAAGTTAGTCAACCCTGAGGCACAAAAAATTTTGGGGGCGCAACTGGTTGCACCTGCTGTCCAAAAGTGAGGCTTGCCACCTTTCCCATAAGGGAAGCAAAAGGAACACTGAAAACTGCAATTTCATTGGCCTAAAGTTTAACCAATTTGTATAAGGACACTTCATATCCAAGCAACTTGCACACCCAAACACTAAAGCCCAGTCACGTGATCATTCATGGCCGCGCCCACATGACAGCAACACAAGAAAAGCCAAAGGGCACCCTTGTGTGTTTTCAGAGAGAAATGTTTTTATTATTTATGCAATAAAAGAGCGTTGCTGTAGTTCATGGTCACATTATTCAGTGTGTAATTAAGAAACTGAACTTAACAAAATCTATAACATGTATCTTTATCAGAAACTAATCTGAGATCAAGGGTGATGTGATTTTACTTGAAATGTAAACATTATATTTTCAATTTTGGTGGTATGGAGATGATTCTGAAATGTTAAGTTTATGTGAATCAGTTGATTGTTGTTACCCTAAAGTGGACATCAGGTGAGTATTGACACATCTGTTAAATTTTGATGACTTTTTCAATTCTATGTTACAGGAATTAGAGAGGCTTTCCTTAGTTATCAACAGTTTGGATGAAAGAGGTGATGCAACGAAAGCCTTGCTACAGCTCCAGCAGAAAGCAAAAGTGATTGAGACAATGTTTTCTCAAATAAGACCCTCATCAGATACAAGGTATTGTGTATGTAATTGTTACTCATTTCCTCAGAAAACTATAAAAAATGTATGTTTGGGGGATAGTTTGTAGTGTAAACCTGCCCCACAGGTTCTTTGTTTTAATTTATCAAGAGTGTGTCATGTTATTTCTACACTTTGGGACTTTCAAAGATATGGCTTCAGTGCCTTTTTTTGGGGGGGGGATATTTTTTCCCTTTTCCATCCCCACAAATCCAATATATTGCACTATTATTTCATTCTTAGGATTTGATTTATTTTTATGATGCATACCGTATCAAAATAATCTTTCCACAGATTTTATACCTTATGCTTAATTTGTGCAACAAATCTCATGATGATATCATCATGTGTTGGGTGACTGTGAAAGGTGCATTTCTTGTCCTTTATCGCAACTACCTACTGTACCCTATATGGGTAGAGTCTATGGTATTTTCTTTCCTATGCAATAATTTACATTGACTTTTCTTTAAGGCTGTGCAATATATCCATTTCAAATTTTGCACAAATATCCATCCCGATCACTAGGAGTGCATATTACTCCGATCGGTGATGTCACAATGATATCAAGTATTAATAATCGTTATTTAAAAGACTTAGTCTTTCAGTTGTATTTCAGGATATAATGGTCTACGGTATAAAGGTGTAATGTTTATAATTTGGGATCAGATAAATCTTGAGTTTTAAAAAAGGTAACATATTTTGTGTTTTGTGCTCGATTTCTTTGATTTTTACTTGTAAGATTACTGGAAGGTCAAAGCTGGGTAAATTTTTAATGCTGTCAAAAAGGAAACTCTAGTTATTGTCACTGTTTGTTTTTTTCAGGCTGATAAGTTCCTCCCATATTTTCTTCAAGACAATACAATATATCAACTTGGAACTTGGTATCCACCATCAATTCTGATCCCAAGCTTTTCATATTACTCAAATGTCATAACGACATCACATGATTTTTTAATGAACTATTTTTAAATGTTTCTATGAGTTATTTTAACATATATTCTAAATAAAACAATTGCATTCTTTTAGCCCTTCAATAATTAAAGTAGAAATGAATGTTGTTTGCAAAATTCTGTGACTTCATGATAAGATCAAAAATGAGATTTTTTAAGCACAATTTCAGCAACATTTGATCATTACCAAAAATAATGGGTATGTACTTCAAGTCCACAGAATATCCCATAGCAGAATGTTTTCAACATGATATTGCCACGTCGACAGTAAGCATGCCAATAAGGTTGACAGTAAGCATGTCTATAGTGTTGGCTGATTGAATGCACAGATTATTGTGATGTTGATGTTGAGGTTTTCATTTTGTCATTTTGTTCATCACACACAAATACCAGATACACATCAGATTAATAATATCACAGCATTGGAAATAGAAGCGTGATCATTCCAACTCTTCTTGAAAAGAGAAAATATAGTGAAATACAATAAAGTGCTTTTTGTTCCAGGAGCAGGTTAATTACTTCGGACACATTGTGTCATCAAAGGGTGTAGCTACGGACCCTGAAAAGGTGCGAGCCTTGGCTGAGTGGCCGACACCTAAGTGTGTGAAGGAAATGCGAAGCTTTGTTCGCCTCACTTCCTACTATAGGCAGTTTATCCATGGGTTTGCTGAGGTGGCCTCATTGTTGCATGCCTTGACTGAAAAGGCAAGAGAATTTGTCTGGACAGAGGCTTGCCAAGAAGCATTTTAGGAGCTTAAACAGAAGTTGCAGACAGCACCTGTTTTGGCTTACCCTGTATCAGACAGTGACTACATCCTAGATACGGATGCTAGTGGAGTTGGAATAGGGACAGTTTTGTCCCAGGTCCATGAAGGCAAAAAGAAAGTTATGGCCTATGCCAGCCGCAAACTGGGTAGAGCTGAAAAGAACTATTATGCTATGCGAGGGGAGCTGTTGGCGGTGGTGGTATACTTAAAACAGTTCAGGTAGTACCTGTATGGTAGGAAGGTTGTCCTTCACACTGATCATAATGCCCTTTGGTGGTTGCTTTATTTTAAGAGCCCCGAGGGCCAGCTTGCTAGATGGCTTGAAGTCATCAGTGAGTATGATTTGACCATTCAACACTGACCTGGACGAAAGCATGGGAATGTCGGTGGGCTGTCCAGAAAGACCTGTAAGCAGTGTGGTCGGAATGATGGTGATGAGGAGGTAGCGGAGGCACCTCAGGTACCTAGGGTGTTGGGAGCACTAAACCTCCTGATGATGCTGTGGATCAGGGAGAGGTTGTTGCTGATCCTCGGGTCCTAAAGGATGAAGTGAAGGATATCTCTGCCCAACCGTGTATGTCTTAGGATGCTGTCAGACAAGCACAGCTGGAGGATCCCAACATGAGTTGGAGGATCCCAGTATGAGTTGAATTATTGAAATTAAGAGTGGAGCTGGGCAGTAGACCTCTTTCAGAAACTGTTTCACTTCGGCCACCCACAAGACGCTATGGTCTGTCTGGGACCAGTTGCAAATGAGCGATGGGGTGCTTTGCAGAAGCTGGGAGTCCGACGATGGGAAGTCAGTCAGGTGGCACCTAGTACTTCCAGGGAAACTTTTAGAAGAGGTCCTTCGTGAGCTTTATGGTGGTTGGACGAGCAGTCACTTGGGTGTTACAAAGACACTGGCCAAAGTAAAACTGCGGTATTACTGGCCGGGAATGACCGCCGACGTGAGCTCTTTCAGAAGACAGTGTGAACTGCGTTTTAGGAGGAAGTCTCCTGCAAAGAGGAGAGTTTCCCCCTTACAACAGTACATGGTTGGCAAGCACAAGGAAAGAGTTGCTGTGGACTTGCTGGGGCCATTGCCCCAGAGTGACAGTGGTAATTCTTGGATCATGGTGGTCAGGGATTAGTGCTCCAAATGGATGGAGGCGTGTCCTCTCCACAATGCCAGGGCTGAGACTGTGGCAAATAAGTTTGTCGCTGAGTTTGTCTGTAGGTTTGGGATTCCTTTGGAATTGCACTCAGACTAAGAGACAAACTTTGAGTCAGCCATGTTTGCTGAGATGTGTCAGGTTTTTGGCATATCAAAAACTCGAACTACAGCATACAACCCTAATTCCGATGGACTGATTGAATGGTTCAGTAAGACTTTGATCAACATGGTCGCGGTTATGACCGAAGAGGAGACAGCGTTAGTGGGACGAGTGTCTGCCATATGCATGTTGTGCGTATCGGTGCACTCTCCAAGAGTTGACTAGTGAGTCCCCAAATATGATGATGCTGGGGAGGGAAACAAGGTAATTGAAAGTCTTACAGTGGAGGACCTGGTGAAAACAGATTTTGCACAAGGGTTGGGACAGAATCTGCAGGAGGCTCATGATAAAGCTAGAGAGTGCCTCAAACAAAGTGCCAGGCACCAAAAACGGAACTATGACCGCAAGGTGCATGGACAAGGACTGATAGAAGGTCACTTCGTCTGGCTTTTCAATAAGTCCAAGAAGAAGGGGAGGTCCCCAAAGTTAGAACTTCGCTGGGATAGACCATTTTTGGTGGTCAAGAAACTCTCTGACGTAACTTACAGGTCCATGGAGACAGGCTCAAGCTGTACCTTGGCGAGCCCCTAAAACCATAGAGATATGGGCCAAAGGTGGTTGAGGAACCCTTGATTCAGGAAATAGTAGAGGGTCCCCAGTCTACTGATGGAGAACTTGTGGATGATGGAGTGAGTAAGTATCAGGGAAGAAGTGAGGAGCCCCCTGAGGTTCCAACACTTGATCCTGCAGGAAATAAGGACAAGGGGAAAGGTGAAAATGGTCCAAAAGAGGCTCCTAGAAGGTACCCTCAGAGGGAACAGCGGCTCCCTGCACGATATAGATATGATTTGGGGAAATTGTAAATAATATTAAAAGTTCTCCAGAGAAGAGTTCTGACCACGGGACGAGCCAATTAAGAGCCGACGATGACAGGGACAGGAGGAAGTCCCATGAGAGAAGCTGTTATTTCACTCTCCCCGACCCCCGTATCACCTCTCCTCCGCTGTCCACTAGTGAAGTCCAGCATTCAGGAGAGTCCAGCCATGAATACAGCAGCTGAACACTCGACAGCGTCTGACCAGTCGCAGGTTCATCGTAGCCTACCAATCTTCCACCAGGGAGGTAAGCCTCGCTCTATCTTAGATCTGATGAGGAAGGAGCATCAGACTCCCGATTTACCCAGGTCCATGATGTCCCTGAGCTCAGGTACACAAGCCAGCCCAGAGCATGAGGAGAAGACTGACAGAGACAAGGAAGGGAAACCAGGGAAGAGGATGAAAGTTGCGACCATAGAAGAGAAGATCTTCTGCAAAACCTTCCTCGATGGCAGGCTGATTCGAGAGGAAGTCCACCATCAGGCATACCTGAGACCTGTCGATGTTAATGAGTATTTCGCAGTTGCAGAAGGCAGCACTTAGTTTGTGCTTCTACTTTTTGTCCATAACTAACAAGGATAGGCACTTTGTAAATTTGTTTTGCTTGTGTTACAGGTTAAAGTTAACTTATTTCTTCAGTGTATTTTTAAAGTTTTGAAGTGTTGAGGATCACTAAAGGTTTTGTTACGAGTTGAAGTTTATCTTTATGTCAGAAGAAGAAAAAAGGACATTTTAATTGTATAATATCCAATTACCTTTATTCAATTTGGAAATATCACTGTATGATGTCGAAGGAAACTTTGAGGTAAAGTTACAATTATGTATAAATGAGGGAAATTGTGTGACATTTTGTGTACATGAAATGAAATTCTTTTAATTTTGTAATTTAGCAGGAAAATTTTTAGGAATAATATAAACCTAGTGGAAAATAGACTTGTGAATAAAGTATGCTAACTATGATGAGGTTTATTAGGTAAACCTCACATTTGTTTTGTATAAAGTGAGTGATTTCCACATTGTGTAAGTAATGTATATCTGTACTTATAACTGGTGTGAGGTTGGATTATTATCGTATAAGGTTTATTGATATTGGGGTTTAGTTAGACCTCGTGTTGTTATAATTTTATGATAGAGCCCTGTTTCTTATAGTTTTGGATTAAGCTATTTGGCCCAGGACAGACCAAGCTTAGCTGGGGCCTGTGTGACAAAACAGGGGTAGGCATGGATGCCAGTCTAATTCATTCATTATTAATGCATGCGTTGACCAATCAGTGGTGCATAGAGCACTAGGTCTTGGTGCTTGCGGCGTGCTTAGGGCACGCACGCACTGTTAGTTTTGCTCCTGGGTCATGGAGTGACAGGATCGCCACCCAACGTTGTGAGCTGTACATTGCACCGACTGTGAGGTAGCGTAGGACACTGCACTGGAGAGCGCTGCGTCGTATCAACCAGTAGATGGAGTAGTAAATGAAGTAGTGAACTGTTTATTGGGTCTTGGTTAGAGTGGGAACAGTCTAGAGCGTAGGTTGTTAACCCTTGGCTGAGAGCTGTTGGTATGGTGATTCGTTGTGGATTGCTTGCCGTCTGTGAACACGGTAGGTGAGGTGATGGCTGGGTTGCGATCAGGGTATCATTGAACTGGCTTGCCTTGAGGGTTACTTGGAACACTCTGGTTCCTGTAAGGGTTATTATCTCTTGGATTAATCGACCCTGGGTAGTGAGGATTATTATCCCTTGATTGATTAACACTCCACGTAGATTATCACTGCTTGCTAGTAGAGTGTATTGTTGGCAATAGTCTAGCTTACGTTAGAGTTGCCAGGTGATTAGGTTTACCAAGTGAGGCTTATTGAATTGCCTTGTGAGGTGTATTGTACAAATAAACCTTGTGTTTTGATATGCCTCATTGATTTGTATCTGTAATAAACCTATTGCACTGATTCTCTTTGGAAATCCTGTGTCACTGTGAGGTTAATTAAGGTTTCCTTGTATTTCCTTGCTCTGATACCAGTATTGATCTGTCTATCCTACGTGGTGGTAAATTTTCACCAAACGAACTGCTCCTAGACTTAGTCCGCCGTTCGTTAGCTTATACCCCCCCTTGTGTCAGGATAGCCGCTCATCCTTGCGCAAGTTTAATAAATATATTTGTGGGGTCAGGCCAGGTCAATTCTATCTCCAATCAGGCCAGTCTACTGGGTCCGCCACAAGTGGTGTCAGTTGTGATGCCACAACATTTTCGATGTATTTTTCAATATCAGTGTTTTTGAAGTTTCGATACTTTTGATATTTTCGATATTTCTCTAAAATCCGATATTTTCTATATATCGATATTACCAAATAACTAGCATTAGCGATATCGATATCAAATCCTTATCGATAATATTGATATATCAACGGTGCATAATGGGGTAATGGTACTATTTCATAAAGATTTCCAGATAATAATCTTTAAGATTATCAAATTTTTATCATTTGTGATTTATTATCATTCTGATTTGCTTCACACTTCTTTCTAGTAATTTCTATTGTAAAATCTCACTCCACTTTGCCACTCTGTATCCCCTTTTATTGCATCACCATGTCTCTGTCTTTCCCTGATGAATTACCACCAAAAACAGGATCCCACGAAATTTACAATTTCTTCTGTTGTTGGATTAGAGAACAAGACAGTTGGGTGCAAGGTTAGACATCTCTTTCCAACCAATGACATTTTGTTTCCAGGATAAAATGTAATAGATATATATCACCAGAGCTGCCAACCTAGCTTGACCAAAAATCCTATGATTTTACCTTAAGAATCATATTTTCTGAAAAAAAAACAACATATTCTTCACTGTTGCATAACTTGGAGCTTGATTCGTATGTGAGAGATTGAGCGAGCGCGATGCATAGTCTGGGCCCCAGACCGATTTTGCTCATACATCCAGTAGTGTGTGAAGGAAAGTTTCAGACCAGCTTTACCCTCCTATACCTACCCGACCCCCATTTTCTCCCAATCCCGGGACTTTCCCATCTCCCCAGGGACTCTTCCCACCCCCGGGACTTTCCCCCTCTTCTCCGGAATAGAAAAAAACCGGTCCTCAATTCGCCAAACGACCCAATTTTCCCAATTTCACAAAATGGCCCTGATTTCCCCAACTCATTAAAACACGACCTTAGTTCCTTCCATGAAAAAAAACATTCTCCCCCAACCCCCTTTCCCCAGGACTTCCCCCTCCGGAAAAATGCAAAAAAGTTTCTCACCCCATATGGAAATCTTTGTCGCCCCGGGAAAAGAAAAAAACACCCTCCCAAAAGGAGAATGGGACTTCAAGAAAAATTGAAATAAAATTATAATTACTTAAATATAAATATGAACATGAATACTCAACTAAACCACAACATCGTCCTGTGTTATCAGGCTAAAATTGAATTAAAAAATAATTTTTATTCGAATTTGTCAAACAATATAACATGTCATAACCTACAGCTCGCCGTTGCCAACATACGAAACCAGGACTCATGTACGCGCAATTTAAGAGAGCCAGCGCACGTTCAGAAACCTACAGCGCCAAACTTATAGTCAGCTGTTACAGGTGGTGCAAGACAATGACATATCCTTTACGGCCACAGTTGCAAACAGCAAAGTGTTACGGAAAGCTCTCTTTACCGCGATTAAAGACTGCACTCAACCGGAAGCTATCGCAGAGGCAGACATCCTAAACATCCGACACTCTCGAGGTAACAACAGAAATTGGGAATTGAAGCCTAGTTTCTTCGCAGACGACCTGGTACACTTTTTTTGTTTTTTACAAGAGTTACATCGAAAAGAAAGCGTTGGCTGAGTTTAAATAGATAGGGACGCACAAGTTGCAAACTGCAATCAAGGTTCAATTTGAAATAGAAAAGCCCGGAGCTGAAATCCAAGTCAGTGTTTTCACATTTTCAAGCAAAAATATTACGGTGTTTGCCAAACGTGAAGTCAAAAAGGTGTTAAAACAAAAAATAGCAAAACATTTGGAAGACGTCAAAGCTCACGAACAACGAGGCTCTGGCTGGGTATTTGACAAAGTCGTCGCATTTTATATTAACGTGGCCCGCTATAATCCAGTAGGAGCAACTTACATGGCCCGAGCCTTTAGACGGTTTAGCCCACCCAAACCCCTCAAAGTAGACCCCACGTACTTGCTGTTTGTTACATGTAAATCGTGTGGGTCATAGTTTTATTTGGCACTGGAATGTAACCATTGTCGTAATAATAAGCGGTTCCTAATCCGTTTGATATGGTATCTGTCGTTTGTTTAAAGAACTTGTTTTGGTCTACGTCAAACAACTGGCAAGTGTCTATAAATTTCCAATGGTAGTAATCGTTGTGCAGCACGTCAAATATGTCGCTGCTCGGTATAGGCATGACGCAGTCGTAAAAGATTTTTCTTACCAAATAGTACATGTGAAAATTAAACAATGCCAATATGTACGGATTCGGATCAGACAGTAAATCAAATCCTACCCCACATGCTGTTGTCGCCCAAGAGACCACGAAATTAAATTGGTTTTGATAAAATGATATGGGAGTAACCCAACGGTTAACAGCTTCGTCTGTTTTCTTTCTCAGTAACTTATAAGCCGAGGTTAAAATGGGAAACACGGCACTAAACCAGTATTTTTTTAGAGACTTGAAACATGTCCTTGGCTTTGTCTGGCATTTCTTGGCTTTGACTGCCACCAGCACCCTGAGTGGTTGCCCTCTAGAGATTTGCCTGCCTTATAAATGAGGAATTCCGAAGCGGCATCCACAAGGTGCACCCCATCTGATAAATATAAATCCTGCCGCCACCACTCAATTTGGGGGTGAGCAATCAACCCACCCGGCGCCCTGTGAAAAAGATTGCCCACCGAACGGTTAAGAGCTCGCCTGGTGCACTCGACCGAATTTTGTGTTAGCCGAGGGATAGGAGACCCTTGGCAAAATCTCCAACCAGTAAATGATTGAGTGAGGTAATAACGCTCGGGTGACGGCAAGGATTTGTTTAACCACTTGCTGCCGGGTGCTTTTTTTTATTAACCGTTATATGCGCTGCCGGGC
>NW_019091558.1:78057-102310 GCF_001949145.1 Acanthaster planci
TTGATTTCTTTGGGACGTAGCCCAGATTGTTGGAGCCAACGTGTTTGATGATCCAAGTTGGCGATGCTTGCTCCGCCAGCCAGCAGCTGTGAAGGAAGTCGTTGAATTGGTCCAGCTGTAGGCCCGCCTACCCATCCAGCGAACAGTTGCCAGCCCATCAAGTGCCTCCCCCAAGGACAGGATAACGCCACACGGGAGGTCCAATGGATGAACGAGATTTGCCAACCACCCAGACAAGGGGCTTGTTGTCGATTGGCAGATTTGCTCATGGAAGTAAAACAGAAATTAAGTAGCTATCAATACTTAATGAAAAGTTAGCGTATGGTTGGAATCACGGTTGTTTTTGGTGTGGGGTAACATGACCCCAATGTACAAAGTAGCCACAAATTTGAAAACTCATGGGAGAAGGTCACTGCTAATACAAATATAGCGGCGGTAAACGCCTAACTGCCAACGACCCATCAGTTGGATCTCATTGTCAGGAATTCCCACCATTGCGGCTGCTGTGGCCGCACCAATCCGGAAGGAATGAGAAGTATATCGGGTATCATGAATGCCAATGAAGCCAAGGGCCCGCCTTAAAATAGTGGTGAATTGAGAACGTGTAATTGGAGAACATCAAAATGGGACAGGAAATTGCTGTTGGAATGTCGTGAATTTTTTTCAATTTTACTTGGTAAGCAAATCACTGGAAATAAATATTTGCTGCGGTTTATAAACTTTATTTCCATCTTTGGTTTTTCTCACTAAGCAAATGTGATGCCTTTGACTCTGTACGTGGAGTTTCACTTGCTCGATTAAATCACGTTTCATTTCACAACCGTTTACAGTTAACCATGCGGCGTGTATAGCCACTAATTTAGCGTATTCAAACCGACTGGCAAAAGTTAGATCTATTTGGTAGAATTTTCAGTTGGGCTGGTGTTTTCACTTTCTTAAACCACGGGGACATGGTGATTTTTCTTTTTTATAATAACTAGTTGGTAAATAATAATAAGTAACTCTGCTCTTTTTTCCTGTAGAATTGATTTTTGCAATTCTGTCCGGGTCATATGGTCCATAGACAATATTTGAGTTTTTGTTATGAGCGTTAAGATGTTCGTGGTCGTCACGATACAAGTTGGATTTGACATGGTTCTGATTTCATATTTTGGTTGGGAAATTTTTTTAATTTTTCTTGAAGCCTCATTCTTCCAATCTGGGGAGAATGGGTTTTTTCTTTTCCTGGAGGGAAGTGTGTTTTAATGAGTTGGGGAAATCTGGGCCGTTTTGTGAAATTGGGTCGTTTGGCGAATTGGGGGCCAGGTTTTTCTTTTCCCGAGAAGAGGGGGAAAGTCCCATGGGTGGGAAGAGTCCCTGGGGAGATAGGAAAAGTCCCTAGAGTGGGAAAAATCACAGGGAATGTGGGTCGGGTAGGTATAGAAGGGTAAAGCTGGTCAGAAACTCTCCACACACTACTCATCCATAGTTTACGTACAGTGCATAGACGAACTACCCAAACGAAGCAGCAACGGACAATAGAGGGCCTCGTGGATGGACACCACAGACGTATAAACACAGACAGGCAGCTCCTATTCAAAACAAATGCTGGGTACCATAGCTGAGACAGCACCCGACTAAATCCAAAAGCGTGGGTAAATTTACCTCTCAGTGTAGGGAATTTACAAACAGTTGAAGAAATCCAGCCCCAAAATGCTATGAAGCCATTTCCCGATTGTGAACGAAATCCTCTGTTTTAATATTTAATCTGGCCAATGCAGATTGGAAACAGTTGCATTTGCAACATTTGAAAGAAGAGATAGCAGTACAAAAGAGTAAAAAAGGAGCGTCTTTTTGTAGCACATGTGAACAAATACATGCATTTCCAGTGCCTCACGTGCAATTTGCACTCATCTTATCATTCTGCACACTGCTTGCCCGCACTAAATTATGGTGATACATGCAAGACTGGTGGTATATGTGTTATATGTCTGTGTTGGACACCGCGTCATGTATGTTGCATGAATTTGCATGCCATTTCTGACATCGCCAACGACTGGTGTTACCGGTATATACTGTACACTCGTGAAAAACATCAGTTTTCAAGCCAAACAATAGGTAAAATTCTAAAATGACCACAAAGCTTTTTTTTTGTAAATTGTATTTTATTGAGAAAAATTGTAGAGTCGTATTGTCACTGAAAAATATACGAAATATGATACAATCGTACTGGTTGGCAGCACTGTATCACTACCTCATCTTTCTCGATAATGTAATTTGATAGGCAAATATGGATGGCAATTGCAGTAATGAAATAGTGTCTAGAGGAACAAAGTATTGAAATAATATATCAATGTAACAAAATATATATTTGGAGGGAACAAACAAGTATTTTAAGACAGAGAAATGACTTTGTTGTAACAATTATTTAACAATTGCTTCAAATTGACTTGAATCATGGATGTGTACATAACTTTTTTTGTCAGCATTATCCCCTCAAGGCCAACAAAAGTGAATGTGATCCCAAATATGAGGCATTCTGGCTGTAGTAAGAGAAAATGCACAAAAGGGAATGTGGTAACTTTTTTTGCTTTGCAGGATTAATTGAATGTTATGTTTATGTCTTCCAGATGTATTTTTTTTAAATAGAATAAAGTTGTCTAAAGGTACTTTGTTCAATATGGTAGCAGTCGGGCAGGCTTGCTTGGTGGTCAGCACTGAAGATTCTTGGCTCTCACCAACTCACGCTTAGAAATTTATTTACGCAAATTACACTTGAGCGGCAGAATGTAACTTGCGGGGAGTTTCATTCTAGGAAAGTATATCCTAGTCTAAGGGCAAGACAGACCAATAAATAACACCCGGGGAAATAAAAGTTTCTGATCAGTAACAATTAACAATATTTAAATGAACATTCAAGAAATAACGGGAATCATCAAATGAAGAGGAGAGGTAGCCTAGTTAAAGCCAAGGCTCTGATGTGCAAAGCCTTCATTAAAATATAATAATTTCACCTGGGGGCACTCTGTACTTGAGGCGCTACCCAATCGGAGGGAGACCTCCAGAGGTGCACTAAATAATGAGGCACCTCAATAAAGGACCTCCCGGAGGCATTTCACACTCCTCTAAAATACATTAAAAAAATAATAATAATAATCACAATTAAGTCTTCAAAATAATGAGAAAGTGCCTTAAACTTACTGGAAATGGACAGAGTCAAAGATTCCCGGGTCTAAGGTATATGTAACTTGCTTTAATAAAAGCCCCTAGAATTTAGTTAACTTCCCTGATGACAATTTCAGCGGTGGCGGGCAGCGGCACCAATCTGAGTTAACCTTATTCTGATCAATAATAATCAAATTCAGTGTACCTTGCAACAAGTTAAATTTCACGCTGCCTAATTGAGCGACAAAGAGCTTCAAATGTACACTTAACACAGGGCTCAAAATACTTAGGTGCCCAAGGTCCAGAGAAAGTGCGGCCAACTAAAATTTGCTAACAAATGCACAAACGTACTATTTATATCTACACTGCAGCGCATGCATAGCAGAGGCGCCCAATGAGGAGAACATAAGAGAAAATGATATAACAGCAGTCTTGCATATGCGCACTAGGAAATTCTTCATACAAGCAGCATAAGTTAAGTTGGTGGATGAAAGTAAACTAATTTCCGCTATAATATTTTACATTTTTCACATTGATGGATGCAAACTTTATGGAATGCTCATTGAAGAGAAGTGCAACAAGTACTGTACAGACGATTTTATCTTTATTCCTGTAAATATCAACCCTCATGTTGGCTTGCACCCTGTTTTGCATTTGCTGTAATTTTCCAAAATAACCAAGTTAAGGGACATATTTTCATTGACATGTTTCGTCTTTTGAGTTCAAGGCTACAAGAAAAATCACCCCAACCACTGTCCATTTTTAATGCTCAAAACATAGCTTTTTCTCACAAAAAATACCATGGACCACAGGATGTTCCAAATGCCTGGAGAAAGAGTGGGCCCTCAAAACCTCTGTTAATCATTTTTTGTGTGTTTCATTTTCTCCAATCTCACCCCTGGTTTATCATGTGTTTGGGCATACCAAAGGTATGTTACATTGGTGGCTTTTATTGCTACCCATTTACTTGGACTTCTCCAACAGCTACACACACGCTGCACACATTTTTTTCTGGACCCATTAATGATTGTAATATTTAAAGAATTTCATTTTCTGAAGATTTTCCCTCTGGATGATCATTGAAACAAGTGTAAAATTTATTTTTACTTGAAAATTACAGCATTCCCGGAGGAAAGATTTCACAGAATGTCTGATGCTGTTATTTACTTTACAATCAGATATATTTTTTTAATTTAGTGGGCCCCATTTTGAGATATGACAAATGGTGTAAAAACTTCATTTAAATTAACAAAAGCTGAAATGCTTTTGCAAGACCACCATACAAATAATTGTATCACAAATCAGCATTCATATAAGCTTTATATTATGTATGAATTGGATGTCACCTATTAAACAAACTTGCTACCCTAATAAAAATGTCATACAATTCTGCCAATTTAATCATTTTTTACAGTTGCAGCGGTATTTCTACATCAGTGGACACAGAAACTTCCTCTCATCTGGACCAGGCAAGCACTGTCACTCTGGAGACTGGTGAACAGAGTTACGATGAACCACTCCCACTGCTGATTAAATCAGACCGTCACTCCCTCATCATTAGCAACAATTGGGTGCTTCACAACGGCTGCAGTGCTGGATTGATGAATGGAAATTCTGTAATTGTTGATCCATCAGAACCAAACTCTGAAAATCACAGCGGAAATGACACCCATTCTACCGACAGTCTTGAACAAAGGACAGACATGATTGTCAATGGCATAACAAGTTGTTCGTCAAGTAGCCTGTCAGCAGTGTTTGAGTGTAAGTGTTTGAGGAGCAAAGAAGTAACCAGCAGAAATCTGCACAACAGCAATATAAATGCAATTAATACCAATCATGACACATTTACAGAAAATTCTGCCCTTGTAAATAACAATCACATGACAGCCAACATGCTTCTTGGATTCACACCAACACGGATTGATGAGTTACCCCCTTTGCCTCTCCCTCTCCCTCCAAATCTGGGTAAGTTCTGCTCCCAATATTAGTCTTTTTGCATGCATTCTTTGCACTTGGCATGAATTAGGATAGTGCAAGTAAGAACTTACAACTGCTATAATATACATGTAGGACACAACACTTTTGCTCTGTAGGGATGCTCAACAGTGTAGACAGAAAGGCAGTATGCATTCTTGAGGAAGCACAAAACATCTTTCACATCACAATTAACAAATTTTGTTACATTTTATCCATCAGCCAAAAACATAAAAAAAATTAGACTTCACAAATTGCCTTTTGCATGCACTCCTTGAACTTATCATGTCATAGGATTCTCTATTGCATCCAGAGGCTTTTCCTGAATTAGATGTACACATGAAAGAGCTATTTGAATGGATGATTTACAGCTGTTTACTGAGTTCATGTCGGCTTTGATTAATTTTTTCACCTGAGAAGATGCACTCCCTGTATTCACAAACAATTGAGCAGCTCAGTAAATTCTATTTCACTAGTCGTTTTCATAGACCGATACATATATGTTTAAAATCAACTAGTCTGTTGTTGATTGGGGTGGCGTTATTAAGGGCACAATATGTACCAAATGTCGTAAGGCATTTTTTGCATGGTCTATACACTAATGGTGTGTATAGAACAAATCATTTTAAATGAAGTGTCAGCAACCTATTCTTTTGCCCATTAAGTTTGTACACATTCATTGAAGTTTATCTATCATATCAAAACCCTGTGTAATGTGCTGTTGTAACCCCACATATTTTATGTCCAAAGCAAAGTGCGCTGCTGCAAAACTTAGTGTAAATTCAAAGGTGGCGTGTTTGTGTGATGCGCACACACTCATAGCATTACATTTCTCACCTCCCTTTTCAGAGACCTTGGTACTGATGACTCAGCGCATTGTTTACCGAGTTGCATTATGGAGACTTAGGGGTCACCTTGTGTAACAATGTGCAGCTAGCACTGTACTTGACCACTTCCTGACGGGGTCTCTGAACTTTGACAAAGGAAACAGGGCCTTGTAACAAAAGACCGTACTCCGAACAAAAGACCAGGCTGCTGGGCATTATTGACATTTTTCACTCTCAAAAGTGGTGATAATCCAGCCTTGTTTTGAAACCGTATACCAGGGCTTGGGGCATTTAGAGCGAGTGGATTACCACCGGGGACAAAAGCGCTCCACCACCGCACAGCGATGAGCCACACAGCACCGCTGCACACTAATCTGGCCCTTAGTGAAAAGAGGTCAGCAGTGCACAGAGCCAGGTTCGTGAACAAAAGAAAGTTACATAACACCGCACAATCTGGGCTCTGTTTACAAGGCTGCAGGCCTGGCTGAAATACTCGGGCGTCAGTGAAGGTCACCTGTCAACTTAGAGTAGTGCCTAAAGATTACTTTGTGTGGCTATAAACGTCCATTAAATGAAATGATGAATTTTTGAAGAGTTTTGAAAACGGACAAAATCATAATTATGCCGGCCCAACATCATCAACATTGAAAAATTTGCAAGAATTCCATGAAAGTTTTGCTACTCTCAGTTGAGAAAATGATGCTTTTTAACTGCTGTGTACCACTATGCGTCTCTATAAGTCGGAGATTTTACTGGCTTCCAGTTGATCAGGAAAGACACAAGACATGGATGCACTTAATAAGAAATCAGACCCTGCGTAAGTCATCACCGTGGACGTCTGTTATTCCCTTCATTTCATTGGCCGAGAAACGACATACACCTCAAACGAACCAACAATAATTCTATGGACTGAAGAACGGGAAACTGTTCTGTCTCTGCATAACAGTTAATGAGTATATTACCCTGTTACAGTACAGCTGACGGCCTTGCCAATACAGGCGCCTTAAATGGTATCGACAGTGTCAAGACCCAAGCCAAAACCATGTTCAGCTAATGTGACAAAGAAAAAGGCATACAGCATTAACACAACACAATAAAAAGTGCCACCATCTGAACAGGTGGGTGCACTTTTCTTATTGTAAGCTTGTATGGCAGCCTAGTTACACTTGTCAGCAAGACAACTTTGAGAGAATGTGGCAGTTTGATTGACCTCATTGTTGATATGGTCCTCCCAGCTGATGCAGAAAATTCTTTTGAACTGCTTTTGTTGGAACCTTTCCAGGCGTTTGATGTCCCACCGTTACAAGGTCCATGTCTTGCAGGCGTACAGAAGAGTGGAGAGGACCACAGCCTGGAAGACCATGATTTTGGTTTTTGTAGTGAGGCCATGATTACTGAAGACTTGGTGTGAGAACCTCTGTCACAGCGTGAGCCACTTTGATCCTGTTACCAAGGTCTTTTGCGCAGGTGATGTTATTCAAAAGGATGCTGCCAAGGTAAGGGAATTCGTCGACTTTACCAGCTGTCTGTCAGTGTTGATGCTCACGTCTGGTGTTGCTTTCCCAGGGGCTAGTTGGATGAGGATCTTTTTGTTTTTAAAATTAACCCTCATCCAGAAGTGTGCATAAACCTCATTGTACAGGTTTACCGATTTCTGTAGTCTGGCCCATGGTCACATTATCATCAACATAATGGAATTCTCGCACACAAGTAATGTTGCTTGGTATGAGAGCGGAGTCGAGCAAGATCAAAGAGTCTGCCATTAGATCTAGAGTGGATGTCAGTGCCAGTGGTGTTTGGGGGGACCTTGTTGGTCATGCAACGAGGTATAAGGAGAAGTGTGTCGGAACCAGCACATAGCCCTGCTTGAGACCACTAGTGATTGGAAATGAGTCCGACAAGGCATACTGGTGGTGCACTAAGCCTTGAATTCCGTCACAGAGCACACATATTAGAGACACAAAGTTGTTCAGACAGCAAAAGCGGGAGAGGGTGGCTAATATTGCTGGTCGTGGGACTGTTGAAAGCCTTCTGGAGATCCCAGAAGATGAACATCAGTGGTTTCTGTTGTTCATGACTCTTCTCTTGGAGCTGTTGTGCACAAAAATCATGTCAACAGTGCCTCTTGAGGGCTGGAAACCACATCGGGATTCTGGGAGGATCTCTTCTGCCATGATTCGATTCAGGGGGATTTGCAGGGAGATCTTGCCAGCTACGGTTAGGAGGGAGATGCCCCGATAATTTACACAGAGTAAGTGATTTCCTTTTTAAGATTGTCACAATGCTGGCATTTTTTAAGTCCCCAGGGACAGTTTTAGTTTCCCAGGTTTTCTGTATTAAGAGCATTAATCAGGTTTTCGGTTCAAGGCCACCATGGGAGAGGAATTCCAGAGGCACATTTTTAGGTCTGGGAACTTTTTCAGGTTTCGTGAAACAATGTGCTTTTCAAAATTTCTGGAGAATTGGAGGGAGTGACATCCAGTGCCAGACAGGAAGTTGGGGATATTCCACAGGAGATCATCCAGCATGGTGGTGTGGTCACTGAGGAGGGTCTGAAAGTGGTTTCTCCAATGGTTGAGGTCAGGCTCAGGATTGGTAAGGATGGTGGTATCATTCAAGTATTTAAGCACTTGCCGCCGTTGACTCCGGTTTCAGGCACCATGTGTTTATATTCATGGCCGGGGTCTCCGAAATCACACAAAGGGAACTGGCCTTTGTTTCGAAAGACCGTACTTGGAACAAAAGACCATGCTGCTGGGCATCACCAACATTTTTTCACTTTCAATAGTGGAGATAATCCAGCCTTGTTTTGAAACAGTATACCACGGTTTGGGGCATTTAGTACGAGTGGATTATCACCGGGGAAAAAGCACTTCACCACTGCAGCGATTAGCCACACAGAACTGCTGCATGCTAATCTGGCCCCTATTGAAAAGAGGTCAGCAGCCACTGTGCCAGGTTTGTGAACAAACGATCGTGTAGGTGTAAATGTCCATTAATTGAAATTATGAATTTTTTAAGAATTTGAAAACGTAAAATCTTAAAAAGTCCTGATTATGTGCACTGTATTTTTCAAACCACCCGGGTGGGGCCAAAATCTCCTGTGTCGATGCACAGCAGCAACCCATGTCCTGTTGGTCCACATATTGTTGGATTTCTACTACTTTTGCCTGCCACCAAGTACTCTGGATTGTGTGGAGTCGTCTTTGGCAGTCTCTCGTTCCCTCCTGAAATTTAGATTTAGAGTGCTGCTGCAACACTCTACATCAGTCTAAAGGGAAAAATCCAGTATTTATATTAAACCAAGTCTGTGTACCACCAAAACTGTGCACTTCTTATAACAATTCTTTCATGTTTGTCGTTTCTTTCTGTGCACAGCAGTCGTTTGGCCACATGATAATTCCTTATAATTGCTTGAGGGTACACCTTTTTCATTTCAAAACGTTTGAGTGTAAAACTCATAACAAAAATATTTGTGTATTTCTGTTTGTCTTTTTGTTCCCTTGTCTTTCCTTTTATACTCTTTAAATTCAAGTGAGATTTAATGAGGGCATTCCCAGCACCGCCCAGGAACGCATGTCCATTATACAGGGGCTGTGATTGAAGTCAGCATGTGAGTTGCACATGAGTGCTGCAGTTGGGCAGGCGGTGGCAGCTAGGCTTTACTGGCTACATTTTTTTCGGTATCCAGACATGTTTCCTGTTCTGATCCCACTTGGAGATATTACTAAGTGTGGGCAGTTGCATTTGCCATCTATGATGATACCATGCTTGTTGATTACTTCCTTCACTTTGTACTTATCTTATTTCATTGATGACAAAAGGTCTGCCCACACATTAGCAATATCTCCAAGTAGGATCAGTTTGATACTAGAATATGTCTGAATGCAAAAAGTTGTAGCCGTTGCATAACGGCTTTTCAGCTACTGGCAAAGTACTTCATTCACCAGTGGTGTGTCAGGGTTTTCATTGAGTCTGATGAGTTTGACTAATCGTTTCACTAGATACTCGTGAACAGTCTGATAAGTCACATCAAATTATCCGTCAACTTCACCAAGGACTGTAGTGTATTGCACTCTCTTAGTGCTCCAGTCTTTCTCATAAGTTTTGCATTTGTATCACCACCTGGGTCAATCGCATACTGCAACAGACCACTATTGATAATATCCAAAACCCTTGACAAAAAAGACAGAAATATAATATAAAACTGTATGTTAGATTTTGTAAATATGTTTGACGGCAACTATTCCCTTTTGTCCATAAACGGAACAAAATCCATTACTTTTGGCCTCTGCACTTAATTTAACGAGAACGAAGTTATAATGTTCAGTTGGCAAAGTACATACGAGATTGTGGAAAGATTTTACTTTCATACCCCTACCAAAATCAATTTAAAACACCAAAAACCTCTTTTGTTCAGAATATGGCGCAACCTTCAGTTTTAAGACTTTCATCAGGTAATCTTCACGCAATTCAGGGGAAGAAAGTTCAGGTTTTCTGTGTTAGATGTTCTTTGCACTATATGGTGACTCTAAAGTGTTCATTGGTAGGCCTACCTTCTACCCAACTTTTCACTAGTTTTACTACAAAAAAATAAATGTGGAAATGACACTATGACCTATTCAGGTGGGGGTATTAAACTAAGTCTCTCTGAAATAATAACAAAACTTTCACTCGCACTGGAACAGCAAGATTCTTGAAATCATATCAGAGAATCTCAAGCCTGGCACACTGAATGACCTACTGAGGCAGTTTTATCTTGACACAAGGTCAACTGACGGTGTGTTCTAAAAAGTGGGAACTTTTTAGCAGTTAAGACAGTCTAAATTTATTTCTGAAGGCGCACCACCTTTAACAAGAAATTCAACATCATCAAAGACAATGAATTCATTGATGCATAGGGGTCCTTTGAAGCTGCACAACATCCAGGTTACTGTTTTTGATGTGTGCATGTTTGGTTCATTTTAATTGTTTATTTTGTTTAATGTACACCAGGCATAGGCCCCTGTACCAACTTTGTTGCACATCAGGTTGGCTTGAAGATTAATTCGTAATCACGCTAGAGCACTTGTGATAACTAAAATAGTGACCGCCGGTAACAGTGCATAATTGGCAGAGCACAAAGAAACCTCGAGGAACAGTACACCATTAATGTTGATAGTATCTCATTTGTGCTTTTTTCTTCACAAAACAACTAAGGATTATTACATGCAGTAATCAATGTTGCAAAACAAACATTTTTACCTGAGCTCTGTCCCAAATAATTACTTCTCAAAGCTTCAATGCATACGTGTATGTCTGCATATTCACTCAAGCTCAGCATGTTGTGTTGTTTTTGTTGGAAACTCTTGCAATGCATCAACCTTGACAAAGATGAACATCTTTAGGCAGAAATAAATACAGATATGGGGGAAGGGGATGTTTCTTTTCAAGGTAATTAAGCAGCAAGATACATGGATGGTAACTTTGCTACATATGGTACTGGGAGAGTGCAGTGTACTTTGAATAACCAATTTTTGTGAAACTGTTGTTAAAAGTAAAAGTGTTGGCTTCAGGATAAGCCCTGACAGTCCTCTATCCTCCAATTACAAATCATTTTAGTGCTGAATATTTCTCACATTTCCTGTTCTTATGATGTCTGTCTACTGATGCTGAAGACGAGCGTAACATGCTGACAAAATAAAGAAATATATAGGTTCAATGGACTACTTTCTCCTAAAAGTCATTGGTGAAATCTCTTTTCTTTAAACCTGAAAGTATTGACTGCACACTGTACTCAATTTTGTCTTCCAAAAAAATCAGTTTTTCTATTTGGTTTGATAATTTGGGTGATCCCCATTCTTCACTTCACAGGTTTGCAAAATATCTAGTGTTTCTGGCTTCATGTCTTTAGGGTGTGATGGCTGTGTAGTGTTTCAGGTTTCATATTTTCTTACTAGTGCCCCTTCCCCAGACCACCGCAGTCAACTTACCCGGACAGTCAAAACATATACATATTTCCTTAATGCTTTATTGCTATTCGTGAAATATTTTATCAGCTGTAGTGGCCCTCTGTCGGTCCACCCCAGGCATGATTCTCGCCATGTTTGCCTTCTTTTTTCTTCTCGCGTTTTGCTTACGGATGTGTCTTTCTTCCTTCTGGATTTCATTGAGTGTTCCATAGCACTGAAGCGGATCTGTGTTATCCCGATCAACTTTTATGTCGTATCTTTTTGTGTCACTATTTTGTCACATTTTCTGTGAAAAGTTACATTTTATGTTTATTTTTATGCTACAGTGTATATATTTATCACCTTACTCGGTAATGCTCTTTGTACGGCACCCCCACTATTTGTACGGCTTGGCTGGTACCATTCTTTAGTCGAGTCAGTGCTTTCTTTTTTATGTATTTTTACATATTTTTACATACAGGTTCTTCTTTGCGAGCTTGTTATGATAATTTTATTCCCCAGGCCAGTGGTCACCTTTATAGCATTATTTACTTGCTATGAGTCCTCTGGCCTGTATAAGGAATTTTTCGTCCCTGGACTATCACGCACTTTAGTCGTTTGGTAGTCCCCCTGTTATTTTTATGGCACTGTGCCTTGGTAACAATCTGTTTATGGCTCCCTGTAGTTAACTCCTTCACCATGGATGACGGACTTGTTGTTCATTCTGCTGTGATCTTTTTACAGCTTTTTAGTTTTCTTTTTACATTCTTTTTTATCAAGTGCTGTAGTTCTACGTTGTTGAAAAAAAAAGGTTTATCGTGTCTCCTTTGAACATTGTCTCGGATGTTTTAACCTCTTTTAGAGCAATTTTATTGAGCTTCCTTTCCTGTTCTGTGGTGGGCTACATTGGAAAATTCAAGATGGTGGCCAACGAGGCAGGAAAATTTGGTGTACATCTATGGACATTTGTGTTACTGAGTGTCTGTGTGCTCCTAGCTACAAGTGTGTACAACACTTATCATAGCTTCTGTGGTATCCCTAGCCCATTATTGACCATCCAGCAGCAGTCATCAGGTGGTACATTTCTTAATCATTTTTCATCATTCAATTACCTTCGTGATATGCAATTTTGTGATTCTGCAAGCATGACAAGCAGGCATATCGTTGTTGGCAGTCGTGACCATAATGATGTCTCTGATAACAGTGATATGCAACTTTTAGCTGACCTTGAACAGTTTTTAAATTTTTTAGCTGCAAGTCTTTAAGCTGGATAAGAACTTGTGTTTTTACAAAATCAGCTCCTACGTTCTTAGGCAACCAGAACTTACATGTATTGTGATCTCGCAACCGCTCCTGCACTCAGTGAAAAGCGTGACAAAAGAAACATGCTCCAGGGGTGTGACATTCTTTCCCTAATACACACTCATTCGTGTGCACCTTTTGGTGAAAAATAATTCCATATCATCCCCACGATAATGTTGCAAGTATGTGATGCTCTCTTTGTCTGGTGATGTTCATCCTAACCCTGGACCCCGCTGGAAATACCCATGTGGTATCTGCAACCAGCGGCGTAGTGAGCAGGGGGGGGGAAAGGGTCAGTTGCCAAATGAAACTGAAATTGATGTCATGAATTATTGACGTACTTAGAAACAAAGAGGCATTTGCAGAGATGGCAAAGGATTCCAATCCCCATGTCATCTTAGTGATGGAATCATGGCTTAAACCAGGTATTAGCGATAATGAGTGCATTCCAGTTAACTATAGAATCTACAGGAAAGATAGAGAAGAGAAAATTGGAGGTGGTGTCTTCATTGCTGTAAGGAAAGACTTGAACATAACCAAACTTGAGTTTTTAGATGTAGAGGCACAGTTGATATGGGTTTCTATCAAGATGGCCAACTCCAAGCCAATTTACATTTGCTGTTTTTACAGTCCACCTAACCAAGGATCTGATCCCATCCAAAAACTCTGAAATTCACTGGAAAAACTGGACTGGAAGAAGAACCCTACAGTTTTGATCGGGGGTGATTATTCACGTACTGGATGTCAAGTACCTTGCCAAAAGTTCAGCCCTGAATGCAACTACCCAGCTGAATTAACTACTGAGCTCCTGAATTTACTTGATGATTTTTCTCTTGTTCAACTTGCACATGAGTCTAATCATAACCTGCAAACAAGATCACAAAATGTGCAGAATATCATCAACCTGTTTTGTGTTTCAAAGCCGTGCTGCTTCCATCCCCTCAAGACCGAGCCTGGTATTTCAGATCATTTCAAAGTCATCGCAGATGCTGGAGTTAGACCTTGTGTCCAGAGGAGTGAGAGAAGGCGGATTTATCATTGGCACAAAGCAGTCAGGGATGGCCTAAAGGAAAGCTTGAACCAGTCGAGAACCAGGTTTTAGAGTAAATGCACCCAAAAGTCAACCGATGAAAACTTGCAGACTTTTGTTAAGGGTCTATGAGATTCAGTTGATGAACATGTGCCCTGTTTACTGAAGTCGTCAACATTCAATCTTCCTTGGCTAACCAGATCACGAAAGATATGAAAGAAGGAAAGGGCCTTCTATGCTGCAAAATCATGCAACACCGATCGATTATAGAAACGGTACAAAGCACTCAGGAAACAAGTACAATGTGACTTACAGAAGGCTGAACAAGAGTGTCTCTCCTAAACTATCTTTGAGTCACTACAGACAAGAGGTTTTGGTCCTTTATCAAAACCGCAGACGGGACACACGTGGTATGTTGACACAAGTTGGCACTTTGGAGCCAAGGTTCGCAATGCATCCAGCAAAGCCAAAGTATTTTGTAAACACTATGAGTCAATCGTCACTATGAAAAACACCTCTCATATCCCATCTGTTGGGAAAGCCTGTACCCTGAAGTGCCAAATATCAAAATTAGCTTGCATGGTATTACAAAACTTCTAAAAGAACTCAATATCAATAAAGACCCTAGAATCAGCCCCCCATGTGCTGAAAATGTGTGCAGAAGAGATTGCTCCGATGCTTCAGGTCCTGTTTACATAAAGCATCACAACCAGGAGGCTTCCAAGGGACTGGTGATGTGCCAATGCATCTGCATTATATAATACGGATAGCAGGATAGACCCAGCCAACTACAGACCAGTTTCGCTCACATCAGTGATCTGCAAGTTATTGGAAAACATCATTTACCGTCATGTTGTGAATCATCTTGAGAGATTTAATATCCTGAGCAACCCCCAGCACGGTTTCAGGTCACATCGCTCCTGTGAAACCCCACTCTTATCTACAATTCATAACATTTTTAGCGGAGCAGACAAAGTCAAGCAAGAGAAGCCGTCATTTTAGATTTTGCAAAAGCATTCGATACAGTTCTTCTCTGCTGCTTGCTTCACAAGATGAAATTTTATGGGCTGCGTGGCTCACTGCTCTCCTGGGTATCAGATTTTCTCACAAAGCATGAACAAACTGTTGTTGTTCAGGGTAAATTGTCCAAACTGGTCCATGTAGCCTCAGGTTTTCCAGAGGGCTGGGGCCACTC
The DNA here is from genome assembly GCF_001949145.1 of Acanthaster planci. Next base: position 93,460 of record NW_019091558.1, read on the forward strand.
CTTTTCCTGTGTTACATAAACGACCTTCCAGATGGCATCTATTCCAAGGTTTGCCTGTTTGCAGATGATTGCTTAATCTATTATCCTATTTAAGATAGAAACAACTGCCTTGCCCTCCAGAAAGACCTCCATAAGCCAGAAATATGGGAAAGGACCTGGCAGATGAACTTTAAACCCGAGAAATGTAGCATCATCCGGTTCACAAGAAAATGGTCACCAACTCATTACAGTTTTTCATTGTCTGGTAATAAGTTATCAGGAACAAATCATCATAAATACGTTGGTGTTACCCGTTCATCTGACGTGAATGGAATCAGCATATTGTCACAGTGAAAGCCAATATTGTCATTGGTTTCCTTCGTAGAAAACCTGAATAATGCTCCAGTCCATGTAAAAGCCCAGGCTTCTCAAGAGTCTGGTTCAACCCCACCTTGAGTGTTGTAGCTCTGTGTGGGCTCCGCATACAGAGAAAAACATTGACAAGATCGAGGCCGTCCAGCGCAGTGCAGTGTGTACAACTTTCAAGATTGTAGTAGAACCAGCTCTGTTACAGCAATGCAAGAAAAGCTTAAACTTCCCCTCCAATAGCATGGAAGACGGAACAGCAGCTTAGTCATGTTGCACAAAATCATTCATCACAGTGTTGACCTGGACATAAGAGATTTCCTTGACTTGTAAGAACCTCCATCAGCTCACACGAATGAACACTAGGTGATGCAAGGCAAATCAATTTGTCATCCCACAGTCTGTGTCACAATCCTACCTTCATTGTTTTTTTTCCCAAGATGGCAAGAGATTGGAATAAGCTGCCAAAACACATGACTTCTATGGAGAAGTTAGCTAGCTTCAAAATAGCACTGCAAAACCGTCTACAGCTGAAATGAACAACCCCCTAGTTCCATTCTGAGTGATGCTCATTTAGAGCTGTTCAGAGTATTCATGCAGATCCAGATCCAGACTCTGGAATCGCAAGACTGATGACACAACTTCACTGAAATATCTAACTTCTCAAAGTCACAGTCATGTTTATTGAGTACTCTATATATGTGTACACGTGCATCAATGTAAAGCTACATGTGGGCACTCCAATCCAATATGCTCCGTGTATAATTAGACACTCCGTGAAAACTATATAAGCAAAGGAAAGAGACAAAGAAAAACCTAATTCAGCAGATTATACCTTGACACAGTAACATGTACATGGCAGACCTAAACTTGCAATTTAAACACACGCAAAACATATTCAACATGTTAAATGAACAACACATGGCTAAGATTTGCAAAATTATATATGTAAGGAATTGTAGCTGTCTCCTTTCCTTAAATAATCAGACAATCTTAGAGCCAAATTATTTATAAATCTTCACTAATCAGCATGTAAACTACTTCAGTAAGTGAACGAATGATGTAAATTTTGTGATTAAAAATGTACATGCATGCACTGTCACTGTACAGTAAAATCTCAATAGCTCAAAGTAGGTTAACTCGAAACTCCGTTTAACTCGAAGAAGAATTAATTCCCGCCAAAAGAATAGGCTTTTATGTACTGCTCATGTTTTTTTTTTTTTTTTTTTTTTTTTATGTCAAACTGCTCATGTTGCCAAATTTGTTTACCTCCAAGTTTTTGTGTAGCAGATCCAAAAGAAACTGCCGCCAAAATACTTCCGGAAAGTGTAAATAGAACGCAGGTCTAATTATGAATCATTTCTGACACGCACACTTCATCTTTTCACACCAGAACACTTGCAAGCGAGCTACAATGATGATCAATCTAGACGCATAAACCACACCATGACAGCAAAATCCGACTTGCAGGAATTGGCCCAATTATTACTGTGGGCCCATTGTAGCCAGTGCATCGGCAGGCCAACTGATGGCTCTTTGCGGCGGCTGCGACAATGCAATGGAGATCTTTGTGTATGCCGCACACGCCGTTAAGTCTGGCCTAATGGTCTGGCCAAACTGCTTGCGCTCGCCTGTGCGATGGCTGCCCAATTAGAGCCACAAACCATAGCATGCTCACACGCAGTGGACCAACCACGTGACTGCAATGCAAAATAAACATAAGTTTGAAAATAAAGTACGAAGAACAAAAAATAAAACCAGACACCGATAGCATTTTTGTTTTTACGAAATTTTATTGAAGCGTAAAAAGGTGTACCCTCGTGTGATGAAAAAGTCGTCTGACTCAAAAGGGAAACCCCGCCCAGTACGGTGCGGTATCAGAAATGGGACCACCACAATGCGTCACATATGCACAAGGCAAAACAAAGATTTGCCACACAAAGGTACACAGTTTAAATGATTTACAGTACATGTAATGTGTTATTTATCAGCTGATTGACTACAAAAATCCAGACCTGCCAACCTTGACATATTTTTTTCAAGTACCACATCAGCGAAGAGGCATAAACCAGAATCCCAGTGCATGGTGACATGACCAAGAAAATGTTCGCACAATGCTTACACTCAATTAGAAAAAACTATGGACCACTTCATTCTTAATGACTATGTACAGTTATAACAGGACTCTTGTATTAACAATGCTCTCATTAAAAAGGTTCGACTGTACTTCATGGATTTATTGAATAAATTTTCAATTAAGTCATTTCTGTATAAAGTGAGGTGCTTAAACATTCTGCATACTTTCAAATCTGCTGTTATGTACTCACTCTGTAATGAAATTTGTTTCACCCACACTGTACCATCAGCTTTTTTAGCCGTTGCGTTTGACATCTTGGCCTCCGTTCTTGTTGGGCCGGAGGCATGGCCATTTCTTTTTATAACTAGCAAGAAATTTTTGTGGAGCTTGGAATCTCATTTTCTTTTCAGGTGGGGGAGTGCTTTCCCCATCTGTATGATCCGAATCTGACACTCTGACACTTTGATCGGCGTCCATGTTGCCCACAAAACTACGGCATAAACACAGCAGCAGCGTCGGCAACAACACATGCGTTGGGCCCGAGTAGCTGTGCGGCCAGCGGCCGGTGTCACACTGAAACGTGCTTCCAGAGCTACGGCTACATCAGTGCGTCCCCACGTATTTTCAATGGGCGCAGGCCTAGACCTAGGAATAGACAGCCGATTCAGCTCTGCACCCCAGAAATGAGTGTGGTTCTTTAGGGTTAAAATGCTTTTAACTGTATTGTGTCATGTGGAAGTCAAGGAACCAAGCATTATTTTTGCAAGCTGGCTTACAAGAGCACCCTCTGTTTGTCATTTGGTCTCTGTAAATATAGATTTGACGTCTTTGCACTATATTGCGTACTTTTTGCATTAGATCTCATGCCAGCGTACAATGTCAAAATGCGTACATTAACTCAAATTTCGGATAACTCATATTTCCCAGAGATTTTAGGTATTGAGATGTTACTGTAAACGATACCTGCAAACCAAAATGTTTGTACATTGTACATGTTCATTATGGTCAATTTAAACCCAAGCCTACTTGACATTTCTGCTAAATATTAACATAATCATCATAATTGATAATTATTAATACCTCTGTGCCTCAATTGTATTTGTTCTTCTTACATTTTTTGATGGAATTGGGGGACAGTTTTCAGAGTCAACTAATGTCATGTGCTGAGGCGGGCAAAAACGCATGGTTGCTGGAGGGCGCTATGACTGTTGGCTAAAGTAAACTCACATCAGCAACATGCCCCCCCCCCTAAATTAAAACACTAATTTACCTAAAATACTGCATTAATCAACTAGCACAGGATTGTGACTGGGAGTGGAGCTTATATGGTGTAGAGAGGGATCCAGATGTAGATTCCTCTCTACACCATATAAGCTCCACTCCCAATCAGATTCCTGTAGTCTCCTGAAGACAGACAGAGTGCACTGTTCGAAATGTCGAGTTATTCCCCGGTTCTTTTCAGAACCACACATACTCAAGAAAGAGACTGATACATGGTGCAACTGCAATCATACTCTTCTAGTTTCTTTCACCATGAAAACCTTGAATTCGTATAAGGAGGAATTTCACATGGAATCCCTGAGAGGCTAACACTCAACTGCTGGCAACTTTGATAATGAAAATTTCCTCCAAGCATGGATCATAAAACTCCAAAAATAACAGATTAACTGCATTCCACTAAATAAAACTTTCAACTTGAATGATTTGAATAAATTTGCAAACAATTAAAGAGTGAACATACAATGGTTTGGGACTTCCACCCTGGATTTAAACTCCTAAATTTCCAGCAATGGCTCATCTGGCAGGGATTTCTCCGGTCTCCTGAGTGCTCATACCTCGGTCTCGTCAAGGCTCTGCATGGAGGATGACAACCAGTTTGGGGATCGGGTGCTCCAGAGACCTAACTGCCTAAGGGCCTGGCATGCTTGCCCTGGTTACTGATCCACGTGTCACCCATGGCCAATCTTACCTTACGGACATGCTTGTCATCAGATGGGTAGACTTATTCAATCCGTGCAAGCAACCAATGATTCCATGACACATCCTCATCCTTCACGATCACCACATCTCTGGGGTTGTGTCCACTTCTGTTGAATTTGCTGATTCTGTAAAACTCTCTCCTCCAATGTATCCAGAACATGTTGATGAGATGTTGCACCCTCCTCCATTACTTGGTTGAATACAAGTCTTCTTGCTGGAAGTTTCCAGGAGGTGGAAGGAGATTCTTTGATTTCATGGTTAACCCTAACACTCCTCAGTCCTCCAACAGGTGAAGGATTGAGGAGTGGTAGGGTTAATAAGTGATTAGGGGTCAGGGGTTCTAGATCATTGGGATCACTCAAGGGATCAATTGTTAGTAGCCTGCTGTTGATGGCTGTAGCCTCATACAGGAATGTACATAGGGACTCGTCATCGAGCTGAAGTCCAGACTGATGCATCAAGGTTTTCTGGATGTTGCGGGTAAAATGAATGAGATGTTCTTACATCCCACCCATGTGGCTCGCAGAGGGAACATTGAAGATGAACTGCACGTAGTCGCATCCATCTTGAAGCAGGTAATTTCCAACCTTCTGGTGATAAATCTCTGCCCAAGCTTTTTTAAACCTATTTTGTGCTGTGATGAAATTTGTTCTTCTATCTGATCAGAGTTGGTGTATTGGACCATATAGAGCAAGAACCCCTCGGAGACCATTTATGAAGGTGTCAGTATTCAGTGAACCCAAAGTCTTCATGTGTACAGCTCTTGAGGCCATGCAGGTGAAAAGAAGGCCATACCTTTTCAATTCTTTTCTACCCTCCTTGATCACAAGTGGCCCAAAATCAGTCCATTCCACAATAAGTGAACGGTGGCGCTTTTGTGATCCTATCATGTGGTAGATCAGCCATCTTCTGCGTCTTGTTGAGCTGCCCAGTCTACAGCAAATGACACATCTTTTGATAAGTCTGGAGACAGCAGCACTCCCCCCAACTATCCAATACCCGCCAGCCCGCAGCATGTTGAGTGTTACACCTCGCCCTTGGTGAGCAGCTTCTTCATGGTGATGGTTGATCAGTAGCTCTGTTAGATGCTGTCTGTTAGGTAGGATGACTGGATTTTTGGTTTCAAAGGAATCATCACATCTTTTTATACAGCCTCCCACTCTCATCATTCCTTCTTTATAAAGAAAGGGATCCAATTTGTTGAGACAGCTGGCTTTCTTCAAATGGCGTCAGTTTTTCTCTAGAGTGCCTCCATCATTTCTCAAGCTTTCAAGTACAAAGATCTTGTCAGCAAAGGACTCCTTTTGCAGTTGTCTCAAGATTATCATTTCAGCTTGCTGTAGATCTTCAGCAGTTACTGGTTTCTTGACAGGTGATACTGGGGGTGCATTTTCGAACTGATGGGTGATGTTTCTCCTCACAATGTCTCCTCAGGCGAGAGGTGAACCTCAGATAATTTCCTACTGCTCTCTTTGTACTGTGGCAGGTCGAGAAGCAGTTTAGGTGGGCCAAATCGAAACCTGCTTGGTGTGCACTAATTGCAGTAGCTTGAGTCTTCTTCACCTCTGGGTTTTCTGGTCTCATATAGAAATTTGGCTGATCATCATGTCTTAGAATTTCTTCCCTCCACAGCAATTCTGGCCCTGAAAGCCACAGTGACTTCTCAACAATTTGGCTCACTGTCAGGCCCCGCGATGCTGCATCAGCCAGATCGTCATTAGTGTCAACAAAGGAGAGGAGACATTCCTAATACGTCTGATTCTGTTTGCGACGAAGACATGGAACCGCTTTGAATTGTTGCATATGTATTCTAAGACCACACTACTGTCCGTCTGAAAGAACTCCTTGAAGTTGAGATCGAGTTCCTTCCTTGGGAATGAACTGACTCTGATAGAGACAACGACTGCGGTCAACTCGAGGCGAGGTATTGTCACAGGCTTCAGAGGTGCTGCTGTAGACTTTTCCATCACTAACATGCAGTGTGCTCTTCGTTTAGAATTTGTGAGTCTCAAGTAGGAACACTGGCCACATCTAGAGTTACTTGCATCTGAGAAGTGATGCAGCTGGGCTGTCTGCACCTCACCAAAGTCAGTAGGTTTATAACATCTCTTTACGGACAATGATTGAAGGTTTTGCATGTCATTTCTCCATTGTTCCCATCTTGTTCTCTGTGTCTTAGGAAGTGGGTCATCCCATCCGACAGACTCTCTGCACAGCTCTTGAAGGATCTCTTTATCCACCAGTAGACAGGTGCTAGTAAGCCCAGTGGGTCATAGACTGACATGATTGTGGAGAATACGCCTCTCCTGGTAAGGGGTTTGTCTTGAAGTGTGATCCTGAATTTCAATCAGTCAGATTTGATGCACCATTGAACTCGCAAGGCTCTTTCCATAAGAAGATCGTCATAAAGAAGATTGACCTCTTTTATTCCTTTTGCATGATCTTCAGTAGGTACAAAGTTGGGTACTACCCTCAAATTGGAGACAAACTTGTGCAGATGAGGCCACCCTTCTTACAAAGTTGTCTGGTTTGGGATATCATGTCAACCGCTTCCACCTCAACTGAACTCAGTCTCATGATCTTTGGCTAGTTGTTTGAGTGCAAAGTTGGAGCATTCATGTGAGGACGCTGCCCTGAACAGGTGTACTTTCATGCAGAATTCACCTGACAGTTGATGATAGTTTCCACTAGGCCACCAAAGGAACTTCAAGTAGTTTCTATGACTGGCACTGGCCCTGAACTGACGAAACACTCCCTTAACCTCCCACATGAATGCAACATTTTCCTGTCTGAATTTGCAGAGCACTCCCACCAGTCTATTTGTCAGATCTGGTCCTCTGAGCAGGTGAGAGTTGAGTGATTCCCCTCTGTACTGCGCACTACAGTCAAACACAACTCTCAGCTTGTTGGGTTGCTTGACTCCATGATGCGGGATGTACCAAGAGGGACTGTCATGGCGTGGAGTGTCAGGCACAGCATATCCACTGGCAATAAGCACATCTATAATCTTATACTGCTGTTGGTTGTCTTGATCTCGTTCAAATTTGCTTCCATGGTGTCCAAGTCTCTTGCTCGCAATAAACCCGTTGTTTGGCAAGTCTGGTTCACCATTCTTGAAAGGTAAGGCTGTCTCATAGTGGCCGTCTTCACTGAGGTGGGTGGTCTCTTCCATTATTTTCAGAAACCAGATGTCGTTTTGTGAAAATGACAGGTTTTCATCTCTTCCTTCACTGAAATCAGCTTCCAGCAAGCAAGTCACCCGACAGGGGCTAATTTCCTCCTTAGCTCTCATTCCTTGGGCAAACACTACATGACTTCTCTTAGTTTTGCCGTTGCAGCTCAGCTCTGCTATAAGTTCGCAGGCTGTCAATTGATGACTGAAACCAATCTTGTCATCTGCATAGTTCTTGTACTCATCTTGCTTCATCACACCAACAACACTCTGTCCCAAATCTGTTCTCAACCCATAAGGTCCATCATCAACTAGTGGGATGACTTCTCGCGGGGTTAAGGCTTTGGTGCAGTCATCTCACATGGCTGGACTGGCAGCAGGTGCTCCTGCAGTCTCAAAAGATGTGCATGTGGGCATGCCATTTCAGGACTGGGAATGTTGCTTCAGTAAGCAGGCATGATGTCCCTTGAATAGGTTGCCGGTAGAGGAATTTTCTTATTGCTGTTGTGAGTATGAACAATGAGTCCTTCAATTCTCTCACTGGGTACTCTCTCATCCTTGCTGGTCATTGTAGACAGAAAGAGATTGACCTTGACACCTTTCAGTCCCATGGCAATCTTGGTGGACGCAAGGATGATCGATGTGTCTAATTGGGTATCAAGAAGAGTGTAAACCATTCTCTCTTCAGGCCTTGATTGATGTGACAACCAAATTGGGACTACCATAGTACTCTATGCAATGTTCCTTATTCACGGCTGTTTCAGCACGGAAAAGCGGTTGTGCGCATGCGCAAGATTTGCGCCATTTAAGTGCGCCCTCTTGTGGTAAAAAGTACTATGAATATTAATGAGCTGAAAGGATCACCTTAATTAAATCCTTTTTGAGAGGCACTGTGTCAATGAATATTTATAGAATACGGCTTATTAAAAAAACACAAAAGTGGCCTTTTAATTGTCAGTACGTTCGGCCATTTTGGTTGCCGGATACGCGTGAGAAGAGTGTCTAAAAGTTAACGTCTGTTTGTGATTGATCGACGATTACGGGATTTTTGACCGTTGTTAAAGCCTCAAAAGCATTGCTCCTAGAGTTTTGCCAGTCTAGGCTTGACATTCAGCGTGAAGAATGGACCTTTTACAATGTATTTGCGCTCTGTGAACTGTGCAAACCTAACGGTGCGCATTTGCAAGGCATTACACGACACGCTGATTTTTGCATTGATACACAACATCTTGGAGGAATATCCACGAGAGCTCTACGTGCGTGATGGTTTCATGGGT
>NW_019091558.1:106273-130306 GCF_001949145.1 Acanthaster planci
GATTGTTCTAATGATGTCAGAAGATGAACGAGTGACAATGAGGTCTAACACTTGACCACGGTTATGAGTAGGCTCCTTGACCTAAACTTGCAATTTAAACACACAAAGATTCAACATAACAAATGAACAGCACGTGGCCAATACTTGCGTAATTATATGTGTAAGGAATTGTAGCTGTCTCTTTTCCTTAGATAATTAGACAATCATAGAGCCAAATAATTGATAAATCTTCACTAATCAGCTTGTGAACTACTCAAATAAGTGAATCAATGATGCACAATTTGTGATTACAAATGTACATGCGTGCACTGTCACAATAAACAATACATGCAAACCAAAATGTTCATGCATTGTACATGATCGTTATGGTCAATTAAACCTCAAACCTACACAAAAGTACTTGACATTTCTGCTAAACATTAACATAATCATCATAATTAACAATTATGACATCAAGGTATGACCTCAATGCCTCAATTGTATTTGTTCTTCTTATATTTGATGGAATACGGTGGACAGTTTTTGGAGTCAACTAATGTCATGCCCTGAGGCGGGCAAAAAATGCATGGTTGCCGGAGGGCGTTATGATCGCAGGCTAAAGTAAACTCACACCAGCAACACTCCCCCTTTGCTACCTTTAAAAATTTCAAGGGCATGTAGCCGAGTGGTAAGGGCCTTTGGTTTCTGATCGCAAGGCCAGAGGTTCAATTCCAGCTAAAGCTGTTTTGGAAAATTTGAATTTGTCTCTCTCTTTTTCTTGTGTCTCCATGCGTGTCTGCAGGCTCTCTTTCAGTCGTCATGGGAGCAACTGGGCGTAGCTGCTCAGAGCCAGGTATTGGTTCCGATAACTCAATACCTGCTGTGAATACATCAAATTCACGTCAACATTATTAGCATTCCATGGAATTCAGTGCCCCTCGCCACTTCGGTCGGACCATCGAGAACAAATGTGTCATCCAATCCAACAACACGACAATAGTCTCTTACATAAATCATTAGGGGCATGCGCTCCACAAGCCTATGCCTCCTAACGAGAGAAATGTTCCTCTGGACCTTGGACCACAGGATCGACTTCCAAACAATGCACTTCCCTGTATCCAACAACACCATTGCCGACACATTCTCCAGGGGATATATCCACCCAATGGAGTGGATCTTTCAACTGGGAGTAGTATGCTTAGTTTTTGAGGCTACAGATAAACTCCACATCAACCTCTTTACCTCATCACAAAACACCCAGCTATCTGTCTTCTACACAAGATTCCTTGACCAACAGGCCTGGGCAACTGATGCGTTGCATCTCTGCTGGACCAGGATGTTCGCTTAAGCATTTTCTCCAGTATCCCTGATCCCAGCTGTAATTGAGCAGGAACATTGCTGAGTTCTCATCACCCCCTTCTGGCCTCGCCAGTCCTTGTTCCCTCGTCTCACCAGACTCTTGTACCAAGCTCCTCTAATCCTACTGCTCAGGCCAGACCTCCATCAGCCAGGCTCCGGCATTTTCTACCCTCGGCCGGAGATTCTCCACTGATCTGCTGGCCATTGTTGAACGATTGTTCCGCTCAGCTGGTTTTTCTGACGAAGCTTCCATGATGGCGGCCAAGAGCAGATGACAACCCATGGCACACAGAACAAGGTGTGGCTCCGACAAATGTATCTCTCAGGATCGTATCCGATTTCTTCATGCACCTGTTCAACTCTAGTATACAAGTTGCAACTATCCGCAGCTATCGTTCTGCCATTTCTTCCATCCACTCCGGCTCTCAAGACAGATCTTCCATGTCGAACAACAATCCTCTCAAACATTTCTTTCATGGCATGTCCGTTGGGTGCCCACCTTCGAGACTATTCGTCCTGGTAGTTAACCACGTCTCAGCGGGGCAGCGAACTCCATACCCTATCCATAGCTGATTGACATATCCACTGGTAACCTAATGGCATTCACCTCATCCCATCTGTGGGCTTCCTCACAGAAAATCAAACTGAGACCTTCTGTCCTGCGGACATTTTTTTGTTCCTGCCATCACCAAACACTCGGGATCCTGAGATGACAAGCTCTGGTGTCTGGTTTGAACTCTCAAATGGTACCTCGCCAAAACAAGAAATCCCAGTGGTGCTTCTTCTCTGCTCTTCATCACTTCGGTGAAGCCTCATCGGCCCTTGCTAACAATGAATGGCTATCTCCATCTGACGATGCCACCTGTTGCCACATCCAGGCACTTGACTTCAGAGCAGTTCCTACCTTGGCCTATTTTTGAGGCATTTCCTTTGAGGACATCTGCAAGGCAGCATGCTGGAAGTCATCCTCTACCTTCACCTCATGCTACCTGACTGACATCTTGCAGACATGCAGTATCTGCATCGGGACTACCGGGCCATCGCTAAGATGAATAACTGGATGTATCCCATCCTGCCTTTGGTCGGTCCCTCTTATATATACTACACTGTTTACCATCATTTAACTCAAGTGTCCTTGCCGACCCAACTCCTAGGCCCTATGCTAATCTGCATATGTATGTAGTGACTGTTTGGGTAAGTTGACCGTGATGGACTTTCCCCCTAAGTAGTGCGGGAGGAGTTCTCTAGGTCATGCTTACCCATACAGTCACAGCCCTCCTGTCCTCCCCACTATCTGCTTGGCATCCTGGACGATCATGGTAGCGACCCTGCCAGAAGTGGACCAATAGAGGGTACACTACAGTTGATAAAACATTTAACGAATAGCAATAGAGCACTAAGGAAATATGCATATGTAGTGACTGTCTGGGTAGTATGACCTCGAAAACAAAGATATTTAAAAATGGGAGGAACCTCTCATAATAAAGAATACAGCTGTTAAATGTTGAAAGGTGAAATCCAATTATATGAACCCACACGTGGAGTTAAATATGAAACCTGCGCTTAAATGCAAGTCGCTGCCAGCCCTGAGGCCATTTCTTAGTGGCATACTGTAGTATAAACTTTTACAAAGAAACTTTTCATGGTTGGACAGATGTAAGAATGCATATTGTCAATAATACATTGTTAACAACAATTGTTGAATATTGTAGGTTTCTTTAATAAGAAAGAAATCAGTCTTGGGGAATTCATGTGTAAGTTCGAGAAAAAATGCAAACTATTTCAGGTGACATGGCTCCTGCAACAAGAGCATGCATTAATTGGTGTCAATGGAGCGGTGATGAAAGTTTCACCAAATCACCAATTATAGTCACAACTTCCAATCGGCCAACTTGTCAAAGATTCCATGTAGTCCTCACCCCAGGCATACACCACAAGCCTGTGGACTCCCATTGGCCCAACCCCAACCGCTGCAGAGTAAAATATCTGAAAAGATTAGTCGCCCCAAGGAGCCCATGTGGTCGACATGTAAAAGGTGTTTGCCCTGTTGGCCAAGCTTTGTCAAACACAACGTGGTCTGTTGCATGCAATACTAGGTGTACTGCACTATGTACTCTGTACATGCATTATTCTGGTGATGACATCATCCAGTCAGCCTAGGAGTGCAAATGGCCAAAAATTTTTTTGTGGGCGGAAAAATGCAGGATCTTTTTATTCATTTTGCGGTCACAATGAATGGGGTAAACATTAAATTTAGGATGTTTTGAAATGGATACACATTTATTGTTATTTTGAAATACTTCACATAAACTAAAGGTTTTCTATTTCTGTAACCCTTCAAAATTTCCTTTGGACTTGCAAAAAGGTTCCTGTTTAATAAGTTTGCATATTAGTGCTTACATTTATTTTGGACACTGGAAGGTACTCATTCACCTCAGCAAACTTACAACTTTGTTTTGCTTTTTACTTCAATATAAATCCTCTTGTTAATAAACTTTTTAAGCTGTTATGTAAAGGAAGAGGGTGAATTTAATGTTGGAAGCTCCCTGTAGTGTTTGTTAGGAAGCCAAGATGATGTGTAACATACCACATTGCCATGCCATGTAAAATGCCACCCTCCTCGTGCTGATTCACCGCTCAGACACCACAGATTTGAATAGTAGTATCTGCGTAGGTAAATCCAGGGGGCCAACACGAGCATGTTCTTTCCCCCAGCAAATAAATATTTGTGAAAAAAAATTTAGTATAAAGAGGCAATTAGTTCACTTCTCATATTTTGTCCCAAAGCAAGTAAAAAGTCCTGGGTTCTATCCTTACCCTTCAGAAATGTCATAGAGTAAAACTTACAGAAAATTAATAATTATAATAATTGAACATGTTTAATGCACCCTTTCCATAAAAATGACCAATGGCGCAGTACAAGTTAACGTAAAAAAAATAATTGATTTAGGAAATGAAAGGATAAGGATAAATGAATTTCACCACTCTAGTGCCCAAACCGCAGTATTGCGATACGTCTGTCCTGCCAACAGGGAGAACCTAACCCTGCTGGCATCGGTGATGTCTCGATCTTTCCCAGGGACAGACGCCTCTAACCCTACCTACGATAAAAGAAAAGTAATTATACGTGACACGGCGACACTAAAATAACGAATCACAGCTAAACCTATGTTCAAGTTAAAAATAATAATAACCCTACTAGATAAAACTAATAAAATAAAGAATCTTGCAGTGCAATATCACTGTGCAATTGCAATATTAAAAAGGTATGTTACAGTCAGGATTTGAATTCCAGAATTTCTACGTCAGGCCTGCTGGTGGGGATTATTAGCTTGACCCTCTGGAGCCTGAACCTTAATCCTCTAGGGCTGCCATTCTAATCTTTCTAGGCCAAGCCCTGTAAAATATTTCTTTTATAAGGCTCTTTGTATAATGAGTGAACAGGGAATGTGCTAGGACACTATAATCGGGTAGACACACCATGCCGGGTTCTCTGTTGACCATACCACCACAGGCAGGCGAGACGCTGACAGTACCAATGATCCAGCTACTACCGGTGTCCAAGTCAAGCTACCTTAATGGACCCACTGAGCGTGGCTGCTCTTCCCAAGCTTCGAATCATTGTGCTGGTGCTCAAGGCTACTGCTCCATTGTAATATATTTATTTACTTGTTAATCTCCTCATGTTAATTGACGCTGATTCATTATTAAAATTAATGCACTTTCAGTTCTTCTAATGCAAGTCACGCTTCACTGCCTTGGTAATTGCTGGTTGTTGAAAATGTCCTGTTTATTTGTTGGTTCTTTCCTCTTAAATTACTTTGCTGCGGTGTGCGACAGATTGGACTTTTTTAGTTGATCTTTCCACACGTAACAGGTAAGTTTTCACTTTACATTTAAAAATGGCAAGGCTCTGCTCACACTGTAGGTGCCATGGCAAGGCATTCCATAATTTAGGAGCAGCCATTGCAAATGCCCTGTCACCAAGTGTGGGTAGCATTTTACCGTTATGGTAACTTAACAAAGGACCGTTGCCAGCTGACCCGAGATGATATCTAGACGTTTCTGTATGATGACAAGATTCATTAAATATCTAGGAGCAAGAACATGGATGGCTTTGTATGCTAATAGGATGATTTTGAATTTAATCCTGTACAAACCAGGTAACCAGTGAAGGTGATACAGTATTGGTGTTATTCGTTGAAACTTGAGTGTATTCGTAAGAAGTCTAGCTGCAGCATTCTGGACTCGCTGTAATCTTATTATCTGTTCTGCTGACAAACCATACACAAACTATTACAATAATCCAGACGGCTGGTCACAAATGCGTGAATTAACACTGAAAGCGAATTGGGAGAGAGGAATTTACTAATGCACCTAAGATTGTGAAGGTGGAAAAATGCTGCACAACAAGCCTTAGTGATGTGGGTGTCCATTGTCATTTCTGAATCAAACCATGATCCCACATTCCTGAGTTGCGTGGATGGAGGGATTACAGAATCACCCACCTTGACAATGGAAATATTTATTTTCTGCAACTGTTGCCTGGCTCCACTAATCAGAACTTCACACTTAGCATCATTGATCATTAGCCTGTCTTTTAGCATCCAATTTCTAATGTCCAAAATACAACTTTCCATTGCAGCTACTGCAGTTTGGCAGGAAGTCATCAGGTTTAAATGATAAATACAACTGTAGATCCAGATCACATGATTTCTTTGTGGACTTCACAAGGTCTTCAACCTGTGACCCAGTTAGTGGTTGAAATTGGTCAAACAAAATGCCACACGACAAAGGCAATTCAAGTACTGGATAAGAAGTTCGGCTTCCTGTGGCTGAAGTTAAATTATCAAGCCTAACATGGATATTAGATATTTTCTTCTCAAAGAAGCTACCCATGTCATTAGCAAGAGACAGTTTGTTGGTATTAATTAAGAATTAAAAACATGAAGAATTTGTTGCCCCCCCCCTTAAAACTGTTCGCCCCTCCTCCCAAAAGGGGAATTTTGGTCTGGATCTGCCCTTGGTTATCTGTACATGAATTTGACTCCAAAGAACAGTATGTCTGTGTCAGAGCAGCTCAGCCCCATGTCCTGGCAATCTGATCACTATGAGCAAGTCGCAAATGGCATACACAGACAAAAGTGCCAGTCTTATATGATTATAAGACGTGCAACATTTTCACAGGAGTCTGGACAAATGTCTTCTGGGTCTGGAAAGGAAAATTTATTGTTTCAAACAACTGACCGACAATTAGTTGCCCCCATTCCTACTGGGGGACCAGGCAATGAGATTCTCCATCAACCATTATCACAGGTGGTCCTCCACATGCCCTACAAACTAACTCCCCTTTCTACCATGTGCTGTTTAAGTGTACTTCATCATTTTCTATGGTTATCCACCCCTTCCATCTTCTGGCCCCCACTCGATGGCCACAATTTCAGGTCTTTCTTGTGGCAGACAGAGTATGCATACCTCCTTTGCTGTGCTGTCACAGAATGCTGAAGATATTCCAGTCCAGCTGTCCTCATCACTTGACAACTTAAATAAACCAAACCTTGAGGCACGAAAAAGAGTTCTGCTACTGATTTCCAGACCAATGTTAATTTATTTTTCGCAACCCTACAATTTTATCAGTAAAGTAAACAAAAATTATAGTAATACAAGTCCTCTTGTCTTTTCTGTCTTCATGAAACGTCTCTCAACAACCTTTCATTATGTCAAAGAAGATTGTATTCATATATTTGCATACATTCATTTATAATTTTTGTGAAGAACTTGTTGACTTGTTTTCACCACTTCCCTTCACGGTTCACTATCATGGTGATAACACATGCAGTAATGTTCAATACAATGAAGAAATGCTATACTAGTTCCTTTCTGTGCATTAATTCACAGAACTTGATCACTTGCCTGTGTATGTATTTTCCATGTTCATGAATTTAATTGGAGGTTGTATCGCCTGTACAAGTGAGCGTGCTTCCTCAAAATTTCCTACCACAAAACAAGGTTTATCACCCTATAAGCCTCTTAGAAAAGTGATCCCTGAAAAGAACCCAAATTATAGTAAACATCCCTTCCTTCAGGTAAAAAAGTCCACTCCCTCAGTTAAAGTAAAGGAAGTGCTGTCGTTCAAAATTTTAAAGAGCAGAGTATCAATCACAAATTTCCCTGTACTTCAATTGAAAGAAATCAATTTGTCCCTTAGTTTGACAGGAGGTACTTTCAAAAGAAGACAAATTAATATCCCTTGTTTTCCCTTCTTAACATTTACAATTAATTGTCACCCGTTATCCAGGAAAATAGTTTGAATTAGCTAATACAACCATTTTTCATCCTTACACACATAAACTTGTTCACAAATAAAATGTTCTTTACATGTTCCTGTGTGCAAAAGTGGGTACCAAAACTTGTTTCCCTTAAGATATGCTTCAGTCTCCAGGCAATATGTCTAAACTGGATGCAACTTGAACTCCTGAAGTTGTTCCAGTACTAGTACCCTACAATACTAACCACCAGTGATTAATTATCCATATGAGGGCAGACTGCTCACATGTACATTATAAGTATGCAATGGAAAGGGAAGCATGGCAGCCCCATTTTGTGTACACACTTGCAACCTACCTTGTGCCTTCCTAGCACAAGTCCTGCAGCTGAAATCATGAAACTTTTATGCAATGGCGTAACTCCACTTATGCCACATTTTATTGCGCAAGTTACGCAACAAATTAAGACCAATTTCACGAAACATACTCATTGCGTAAGTCCCCGACTTCTGCAATATTGGCGTAACTTACACTGTCCTTTTAGGTTGGCCATAAAGTTGCACCAAACGAAGCGGGCCGGTTAAACCTCACCATTGCTGAAGTTATTAAGACTTATATGAGAAACGGACAACTTTGTTCCAGAAGGTAATAATAAATTTGTTTGGCTGTGAGAAAACTGCGAAACTTTTTGTCCAATTCAAATGAAGAAAAGAAAAAAATTCTTCAAAATGGCAGGTAGATGTGATTCAATGACTATTTGATGACTGCTGTTATATTGGAAAATAACAGCTGTCATAAAAGCTGTTTTTGTCCAAGAAATTTAATATTATTAGAACACGGTGCATTTACGCAACTTTTCTTGGAATCAACGTAAGCATATTGCGCAGCTACGGCATAAATTTGTGGCACAAGGCTTAAGCATGGTTCAAAGTTAAGCCACGTTTTGTGAAATCTGCTGCTGCAGTGCAAGCCTGATAGAGCAGTGATGTATGAGCTACATGCTGTCATCTATCACTGCTTGATGACTGATAAATGACATATACTTGACAGAGCACTCACTGTGCTAACATCATTGATATTTTTAGTGTTTTATGTTGCACTTTGAATGTATATTTTGATATCATAAAGGGACATGGTTTTTATTATTGATTTTTCATTGTTGATGTTATGTTTAATACAATTATGTCAGGGCCAATTCAAACACCACTAATACAAGTGACAGTTTCCTTGAATCATGATTTTGTTTCTCGGATAGGAGACCACCTTAAGGAAACCTTCAGGTACATGTATATATATAAAGGATGCGGATTGCTGGTTTGGAACTCTATGCGGATTATACAACTCACCTTTGACTGATTTTCTTTCAATTAGTGTACAGATTCCCTGAAAAGCACAAAGATGCATAATCTGTACACTTTACATGGGTCTACGTTTCTTTCCGACTATGAGTTCACATGTATTGTGCTTTACTTCCTTGCATCTAGCAAGCATGGCCTGGAAGACCGTGAAATTATTTTTATGCTCTTAACCACTTCACCCTAGGACATGTCTCAACACACAGGAATTAATTCCCTGTGTAGAATGATTAAATGTGTTCGGAAAATTCTGGATGTAGTGCTGCATGATGTCTACATTCATCCAAAGGCTTGAGTAATTCCCATTGAGTTTGTACACATGCAAAGGCTGAAACTAGTCCATGATGTTGAGTGTGCATGGAGCCCCAAAGCAGCTGCAGGCCATAGCCAGGTGTTGAGACACACATAGCCCCGCGACACAGTCTTGGAGTTTTAAAAAAAGGCTTTGATGCAATAGCAAACCTCGCAAAAATCTTGAAGAAATGACAACCAAGGGTTAGTATTTGTACAGTTAATGACATGACATGTTTGTTAATGACTGTAGTTGTGGCATCTTGTCTTAAAAAGTCAGTCTTTTTGGCTAAAAATACTACAGAGCCTGAGAAACATGGAATAATACCGTCAGCAAGTGGTTAATACTATCTGGCCCACTCCCCGTGCATGTCATTTTTTAATACGATTGTGATGTTGCATGATTCACATTGTCTTGGCATGTTATAGATTAATGAAATATGTTGCTCATAGTTGTGTCATACATACCTGGTATTTAGGTAATCTTTCAAACCTTTCTGTTATGACTTAAAACAGATACAGGATTTGCAATGCAAGAAAATCTGCCAGCAAAGGAGCCTCCACTACCACCTCACCCAGCATCCCCCATTGTGATTAAGCCTGACGTACTCTCAACATCACAGAAAGAACTGACAAAAAAACAACAGCATCCCATTTCAGAGCAATCAGAAAATAAACTGTTTTCTTCATCCCTTTCCCCGATGCAGAAACGACATGTGTGGCACTTATCCCAAATTAATCATGTTTATCCATACAAGAACCCTCCTCCCCTTCCAGTGAGGCAACTAGACGTCGAGAAGGTCATTAAAAAAGTTGAATTCTCTGGACCAAGATATGAGGAGCCTGGCAACCCACACAGTGAAATTCCCCCTCCTTTACCCCCTAGACAAAGCACAGCAGATCGAGAAGTAGATGGTAAACAAAAAAACACTGATCAGCGCCCGACTAAAACCAAAATTCAGCAAATGACAACCACAAAGAAGAGTAAAAATGGTGGACAGTCATTCTGGCGTAATTTGAAACAAGCCAAGGTGTTTTCATCCTCAACAAGTGGAGCGAATAAAAATAAAAGCCCTCCTCCTTTACCACCTCGTATTGCTACAAATAATGATTACTCCAATGAGTTCCTAAGACACCCGTCAAGTGATGTGACTAAGGAAAGCAGGGATGACACAACTGATGATGTACTGCCAAGGCCTGGTAAGCTGGTTTCACATAAAAAGCAAGGTTAAAAATATACATCATACATACATACACACACATCTGGGTGTGTGTATGTATGTCTGTATGTATATGTGTATATATATGTATGTGTGTATATATATATAAATATATATTTCAGCAATCGCAGCTGTGAACAGACTTCAATTTGTATAGGTTGCTTTGAACACCTTATCAGACTGCCTTATAAAAAGTATTCGGTGAGTCTGTATGTGTGCAAAAATGTTCATGTTACAAGTACGATACGTCCGGTCCCCAGGCCCCAATGGCAGGATCCATGGGGCCTGCTTGGTCCACTTTGCCAGGTCCTAGGCTTAGCTCACCTGTGATGGATGGGACACCGGTGTTGTAGTTAAGACCATCAAAAGATGTTTCACAAGACCAGACATGAGACCATGCACCAGACCATTCACAAGACCAATTACCAATAACCGGGTGAACAGTGACAAAGGAATGCTTTTGTTGGAGTTTATTTGGATAGCTGCTTGTGATTTGAATTCAGGCTTGGGGTCTTGTGTGGGTCTTATACATGTGATGGTCTCAACAACACCGATTGACACCCTCAGTGTTGTTCATTCCGGTGACTCCATTCCAACTCTAAGGTAGTCTCACCTCTTAGATACCTACTTCCATGTATCAATTCATCCCGAATACAGACAATTCCTCCACGTCTTGTGTGTCGAAACTGCATGAGATTCTTAGCCCTTGTGTTAAGGTGTGCCCTGGTTCATTATGCACTCACCAGAACAAATTTATCATCTTCCAGTTCAGTGTAAATGTGACAAAATATGTGGGAGAATAATAAGTGGTTGATGTTTATTTCCACACCATAGATTGAAAATCACCCTTTTTCAAATGAAGTACCTGGTTGATAGATTATTTTATTTTCTGTTTTGTTTCTATAAATTTAGCACGCTGCTAGTGACCAAATTGGGCAAGTGCACATTTTTTTTTTATTCTGAATCATTTTTTGTGTACAAAAACGTGGTAAATTGAGCTCCAGCCCTGGGAACCACACATATTTCCAACAATCTTTGCATGAACAGATGGCTTTTTAGTTACCTGAATTATTCATTTAAAGTTTCACATAAAACTGGTTTCTCTGCCTGTATCTGACATAGCTAATCTTATATTTGTGCTGCCACACAACATTCACCTCTCAGTGCCCTGTCATTCCATGGAAACAGCCTGTTTACATACACATTCTCTGACCTCCCTCAAGTGATTCACAATACAGTAGTTTCCTGTTATAGTGCTCTCAAGGGGACCTAACAGAATTGAGCGTGATAACCGCACAGTGCTATAACTGACTGAATGCATGTGCAACATGTGCAACGCACATGTACCTCTATGTAGGCCCACACATATAGATATGTGTATTTACACGTATGTCGTGAATTTCGTTTACATGCACATGTATTGGCAGATGTATCTACTGTAATTTTTGGAGTATATGCCTTGTATCCGTTTATCTCGACATTTTCGTAGCACTGATTAAAAAAAACAAAACAAAATTGTCTTCATAAAACCGCCATAGGTCCTCATGAATGCTACATCGCGGCACACGCACTGTATCTACACCCCCCCGCAACATCCTGACTACTACTGCTTACCCATTCATGGACAGTCCAATCGCTGACTTTTCTTACTGACCTTGTGACCAAAGAAAGTGCTATGTCATAAGAAAACTCACGTTAAAACAGATCCGACATGTCGCGCCGAGCACGATCGTTGAAAAAACAAGATTTGCTACACGAAGATACATGTACAATTAAACAGCTGGTTTTATTTATCGGTAGAAAGAAACCTTAAGGTAACTAAAACCTACTTGTAGTATCTCAATGTTGATTATTGAATCCCAAACTACACCATGAGAATAAATAAAAAGTGCAAAAATAATCACTACAATGTCGCCACAGCAAAGCCATGCGGCCACGGCTCACCATGGTGAGCACGTGCTGTACGATCACACTGCATGGACAGCCAGCCCATGGCTCTGTGCGTGTCTGCACTCTTTATGATCCCTAAACTACTGGTGTCCAGGAGTGACTGGCCAATCGTGGCAGCCTGCGATGCAGTTTCATGGGTTGATTTCCAAACAATATGATTTTCCAAGGTAAAGAGCGCTGTAACCGCAATCATTTTACATGCCTTATATGGTTCTAGGGCCGAAAATCGTGAGCGTTATATCCCAAAAAGCATTGTAAACGGAAGCACTATAACTACATTAAAATGTACACAGTGAATGGGCGTGCAGTTGGGGAAATAAGAATTGAGCATTATATTGGTAAGAGCGTTATATCAGAGAGCACTGTAACAGGAATCTACTGTATCAAGCAGGACCATTGTCAGGTCTTTTTCATCCCAATCCCAGGAGGCTAAACTGGACATGTTAGCCATTGTCCAGTGATCTTCATACAGGTGGTATTTTCACTCTTGCAGCCAGGGGCTAGTGACAGTCAACCCACATGATTTATGACAGCTGGGACATTTCCATAGATGGTTCAAACATTTTTTTTCGTAAACATAATTACGTATGTTATTAGCCAAAATTCCATCAAAGATAATTGAACAAATGCTGGAACAGAAACTGCTGTAAATTAAAAGCATATTTTGTACAAATGAGGGTTTGATTTATGACACCAAATCAAGAACTTGCTTTTGAAAAAATGAATGTGAAAACATTATGTGACATTGAGTGGAAAATGTTATGTTTTTCAGTGTCTATGTAAGTCTGAAAGAAGCATTATCGCCTTTAGTACACTAGATCTGGGTCGCTGTGCAACCCCTGTTTCTTGAAAAAGGCGAGGCAGAGAGAAAAAAGGTGGACACGCATACACAAATATTATTTGAAAAGTCGAGTGAATTGCATGCCATGATTTGAAAACAAGTCATTTTAAGCAGGCATGTGCAACACTTTTTTATAAAAAATAATTCACCTCTGAAGTAATGTTATTTTGCCCTTAAAAGGTAGGACAAGACTTTTGGTATGATATAAATTTTTTTTTCAGACCTTTTCATGATTTTGTGTTCTCATGCTGGGTGCCAATCAGTCAGAGTCTTGTTTTTCCTCTCATTTACGCAAATCAATCAGCCATTTACTCAGTTATTCTGTGTATGCAATAATACTCCATGGATGAGATGAGCAAACTTGTAGTGTGGGTTGGATCCACTACACCCAGACAGCATCCCCCACGTACACACACACACACATACACAGCTGCGAGGGACATGTACTCATTATAACAGTTATTTGTTTTGCTTGTTTTGTTTGAAGTACATTGAATAGGAAGAAGATTTCAATTAAAAACTAGAAGGTAGTGGTTGTTACAGCAACAACCACAGAGCTGTTTTGGATTTCAAGTTGTTTACTTTTATAGGGAAAACTAAAATTTTAAAAAGATTAATAAAAAAAATTAGAAGATGATATTTAAGTCAATGGGCTGAATTAATTATTGAAAAATCAATAAGAAATCAGACAATGATGTCATCATGACATTATATAATAGAATAATTTTTGTATCAGGGTCTTTTTCGGCTGTAAATTTGACAATGTCACGATCAGACATCGCGAAGTTACAATACTGGTGGCTTGAAAAAATGTACAAAATCATATATGCATATGCAAAAACACATGCAGACAAATTGCAAAGTTTATGTCATGTGATTTACGTTTAAACTGAAAGATTTTTATGAAATATTGCTTAATATTTTGACTCTTGGGTATATTTGTAATGGAACAAAAGGGAAAATTTAGTCTGATTTCTCTTCCGTTCTGGTACTGATTCTTGGTTGAAATTGAGGACTGCTCACTCATTAAGTTTGATAATAGTGTATAGAAAAACAAGAGTACAAACCCTATGGCAAAAAATTAAATATTCAAAATTCAATAATAAATCACGTGATGACATGATCATGGCAATTTTTCCTAACCCTCTCTAACTGTTGGGCTAAGAATCTTGACCTAACATCCATCGAGTCAAGTCGAGAACAGTGTGGAAGTCTGACTATTGAAAAACGTGTACAAAACCTGTGGGGAAATTAAATATTCAAAATTCAATAATAAATCATGTGATGATGTTGCCATGACGAATTTCTTCTAGGACCATCCTTGTCTGAAGGTCTGCTATGTTTGAACAAATATATAAACCTACCAAAATTGACTAGGGGAAGAAAACGTGTACAAACCCTATGGGGACAGAGTCTGAAAAAAAAAAACAAGAAAAAGAAACTAGAGCTTATCTGTCTGTTGGCCAACAGAATAGATGGCTTTTTCGCTTTTTGAAATTTCACCAATTATTTCACAGCATAAACCTTTTGGTGGAATGATTTGATCTTGTCCTTAAAGGTTCCAGTTTGGAACCCAATCAGACATGCACTTCAAGAGACATAGCGCTTGGGAGAGTGCCCCTTTATTGTGACATGACATGATTATCTGATGACGTCATCATCACATGAGGTAAATATTTGCCTGAAGTACTTCCTTTTTAAGATATCTGCAAAAGTTTGAACCCAAGTTGACATATACTGCAGGAGATATAGTTTTATGATATATTATGATGACGTCATCATAACATGAGGTCAATATTCATCTAAATCACTTCCCTTTCAAGATATATGCAATGTTTTAACCCAATCAGACATGTACAATACAAAACATTATTTTTATCGCGGAAAGAGCACAGTTACAGATTAAAACATTTTGTCTCTTTTGGAGTTCCATACAGTGTGATCTGTTCTATGCACCATGTGCTTGAAGATTTGCCATTTCCTTAGTGTATGCCCTACGCACTGTGCCCTGCCTATGTTATGGGTAGATATTGTGCATCCACGCACACAAGAGCCAATGAACAGCACGGGAATAGGATTTTTTGAGTTTGCAATTATTGTAAGGGGGGTTGTCATCAGCGATTCATCTGTGTGAAAAATTACACCAGTCATGCACTTCATGCAGTTGACTTCAATGTTTTAGCTATCATCTAATGGACAATTCAGGCATCTGTTACAGTTGATTTTTTTACCAAAGTTTGAAGAATGAAATGACTTTATTGTAACTTTCAGTCTGATGAAGTCATCAGCCCCAAATTTCACACCAGTTTTAACTGGGTAAAGATCATCACCCGCATCAATTTTCAGGCAATGCGAACAATCTTTGCCACAGACATCTGCTCAAACTTTATTTTTCAGAATTTTCAACCTGTAGCAAGAGGGCGCTTGAAAATTACGTGACGTCATCAGTAGATGATTTGAAGAAAAATGTGTCCAAGAGACTAACACCATTGAAAACAACTTGATACTTATTACCACTTTTAAATAATAAGCTCACTTTTGGTTTCAACCGGAAGTAAGGGTCACATGATTTGACCCACACAAGATGAATTACAACATTAACACAATATTATATTCCGATATTCCAAATTTAATAATAAATCCCTTGATGATGTCATTGTGACGTAATTATTTTAGTATTATCTTATCATCGAGGTCGTTCTTTAGTGTAACTTTGATGATGATCGAAGATAGCCGAGAAACCAAACTGATGCCTCAAAAACCATTTGAGTCCATCCTTGATGCAACTATAATGAAAAAAGCACAATATCTTTTAAGGGTTGCACATTCCATCCTGATCAAACACGCATCCAATGGATAACTTTTAATGGCACGTGACCTGTCACGTAATGTCATCATCATCACATGAGATCAATATTGCTGTAAAATACTTCGTTTTCCAGTTACATGCAAAGTTACAGCACGATTGGACGTGTACTTCAGGAGATAAAGAACTTTTAAGATGGTACCTATAGTGTCACGTCACTTGTCACGTGATATCATCTCATGAGGTCACTTTTTCTAGAACATTTCGCTTTAAAGTTACATACAAAGTTTCAACACAATCGGACATGTACTTTAAAAGTTATAGTACTTTAAAGATTGTGCCTTTAATGTCATGTGACATGTCACATGATGTATCACAACAACATTGCACTAGTTCTGAGACCCCTGTTTGCTTCACGATCTTCCTTGAGTGTAAGTTCCATGCATATATAATATTGTTAAGTTGGAATAATAAACCTTAAAATCTGTGCGCAAAGTCAATGGAGGACAAAACGTGTACAAAGTCCAAGGGCAAATATTAATTATTCAATTATTAGGCATATTTCAAATCAAATAACACAGCGTAAAGTACCCGATTTCTATTTCGATCTTATACTAATCTTGAGCCAAAGTAAAGGACTACTCGTTCACATGTGTTAAATAGAAAAACGTGTACAAAACCTATGGGGAAATATTAAATATTCAAAAATCAATATAAAATAAGGTGATGACGTCATCCCTCTTTATAAATCTTGCATCAGGGTCTTTGTTGGCTAACACCTTGGGAACGATCAAACATTGCAAACTGACCAAAATTGTGGCTCTAAAACATGTACAAAGTCAAT
The DNA here is from genome assembly GCF_001949145.1 of Acanthaster planci. The sequence continues at coordinate 123,185 of NW_019091558.1, forward strand.
GGGCTAGAAACACTTGTGCAGGAAAACTGCTCCTTGAATTTCATGTCACATGATTTTTGTCTAAACTGGAAAAAATTGTGAAATATTATTTGATAATCTGACTCTTGAGTATATTTGCAATCAAATGGAAGGGAAATTTAGTCTGATTTCTCTTTCATTCTGGTTGTAATTCTCGGTCAAAGTTGAGGACTGCTCAAGCATTATCCTCAACAATTGTGTGTACAAACCCTATGGCAAAAAATCGAAGCTCAGGTACAGTCTAAACGTTGTTGTGCAACAGCGCCACCTGGGGTTCAATATAGGACAGTTTGTTGAAAATTGAAACCCCCGGTGGGTGTAACCGTAATTCTGCAATAGCACCCTCATGGCCTGGTATAGGACAGTCCAAAAACTGCATGCAATCTTTGTACAAAGTCATGGGAAAAATTAATTATTCAAAATCAATAATAAATAACTAATTAAGATATCATTGTGAATTTCTTCTAGGACCCTCCTTGATGATTGTTCAACTATCTGCCAAGTTTGAAGTCTGTCTGATTTTCCTAACTGACGAAAGGCTATGTCCGAAGGAAATTGACTGAATAAGGAGAAGAAAAAAAAAAGAACAGAACAAAAGCAATAGCCATTTCGGCTGATTGCCGATACAGCAAAAAAAACAGAACAAAAACAATGCCTTTTTCGCAAAATGCAAACAAGCCAACAAGAGCTTTTCTGCCTGTTGGCTTTTCCGCTTTTGTTTTCAGTCAAAATATTGAAATCGCTTCACTATATGACTTAATAGTTATGACACGTATTTGTCAAACAAACCTGAAATGAAGGACCTTAATTTACCCTATCACTTGATGTAAAGAGCAAGAAGAGGGATTGCACAAAATGGTAGATGTTTTGAAAAGTACTATCTGGCCAGAGATTAACACCTTTGAAAGCAAGTTCATGCATGTATGTATCACCGATTTTGAATGTTAAGCCACTTCTGGTTTCGACAAAAAGAAGGGTCATGTGAGTTTATGTACACATGATGAAATGAATATTTGAATTTTACTACAACTTAAGCACAAACACTAAATCAGGGGAAGTCACGGTTGATTTTATGTGGATTTTCAATCATTAAAATTCAACTTTCTTTAACTGATTGTAGTTGGACACCTGATGACGTCATCATGACATCATTATTTGAGGACCTTAAGGTCCTTCTTTAGTGTAACTTTGAGTTGGATCCAATATTGCGAATTGCCCCCAAAAAGGTCTTTTGAAACTGTTCCAAGTCAATGTGGAAAATAAAAAAATTCAAAATTTAATAATAAAAAAAAAGATGCCGTCATCATGACATCTGTGAAACAGATTAAACATTGCTTTTAAGTCTTCCCATGGTGTAACTTTGATGAGAACACATCACTGCCATGTAACTAAAATGCCCCTTGAAATGTGCGTACAAAATGAATGGGGCAAAATAAATATTATGAATTACATAGTAAATCCCAAGATGATGTCATCATGACGTAATGCTTGGCGGCAGAGCTTTGCTACAGGGTCTTTCTGTATTCTACAAGATATCTGCAAAGTTTCAACCAGTTGGGACATGTATGTCAGAAGATATAGGGCTTCATGCCACATGAGGTCAACTAATGTCTAATACTTTCCTTCCTAGATACCTGGACGGTTTCAGCCGAATTGGACATGTAGTTCAGGAGATACAAGGCTTTGAATTTCGCACCTAAAATGCATATAAAGTCAGTCATATCGATAATACTGCCCTAGACTGACTGTTGAAAAAAAGATGTACAAAACCTATGGGAAAAATAGAATATTCAAAAATCACTTTTGAAAAAAAGGTGACGTTATAATGATGTCATGAAATTGACGTAATTTTTGTATCAGGGTCTTTGTTGTCTGTAATTTTGATGACAATTGAAGGTTGCTAAAGTAGCAAAATGGTGCCTTATAAACATGTACAAAATCAGAGGGCTTGAAGCCCCTATTTAGAACAACTGCACCTTTAAATTCAAGTCACTTGATTCGCAATTAAACTGATATATTACTTGATACTCTGAATCTTGGAAATAATTCAAAGGGAATACAAGTCTACATTCAAAAGAATGCCTTTTCCACAACTTGCGGAAAAGCCCCCCCCCCCATAGAAGTAATGGCATTTTTGCAAAATTGCAAAAAAGCCCCCCAAAAGATAAAAAAAATTAGCAAAAGCTGTTTCGCCGAAGCAGCTAAAAAAAAAATAACGAAAACGAGCTGTTTCCCCAAAATGCTGAAACAGCTAAAAAAGAAAAAAAATAGGGCTGTGAAGAATGTACCTTGAATGCCACGTGACTAGTCACATGATGAAGTCCTTGTGCATTTCAAGAGATGCAGCGCTTGGAAGAGTACACCTTAAATGTCACAAGACATGATCGTCTGATGACATCATCACATGACGTCAATTTCACGTATAACACTTCCCTTTCAAGATATATGCAAGGCTTGAACCCAATCGGACTTATATTTCAGGAGATATAGAGTTTTAATGGTGCATCTTTAATGTCACGTGACTCGTTGGCTGATGACAATGTCATCACATGAGTTCAATCTCCGTTTCTAAACCTTCCTTCCAATCTGTAAGTTTTCAACCCAATCAGACATGCCTAATACAAAATACAATACAAAACATTGTTATTGTTTTAAAAATTCAAAATTTAATAATAAATAACTTGATGACGTCATTATTTTAATATTATCTTTGCATCAAGGTCTTTCCTTGGTCTAACTTTGATGACATTTGAACTCAAATTTCGTCTTGAAAATGTGTCCAAAGTCAAGGGGCTGAAATAAATATTAAAAAATCAATAGTAAATCACATGATGGCATCACCGTGACGTCTTTTACGTGCATAAGGGTCCTTTATTGGTACATGTTTTATGAAGATCCAATGTTGGAAAAGCACAAAAGGTGTGTGTAGAATAATCGTGCACAAGACAAATGGGCTTTTGAGCAGAAAAAGAACAACAAGCACAAAAAAAAGAACAGAAGTAATGCCGTTTTTGCAAAGTTGCAAAAAAAGCCTAAAACGGAAGACAAAAAACTTTAACAAAAACAAGAGCTGTTTCGCCTAAATGCCGAAATAGCTCATGATGGTGCATGTAGTCATAGTAACTGATGATTGGCTTGCAAAAACCTGGCCAGTCGGACTTGAGGTTGTCACCGGGAGCCAACCCTATAGAGATTGTGCATGGCAGCCATCTTTCTGGTAGCTGCTTTTGTTGCAGAAAGATAGCACAAAAGTTTTACTTGTGTATCCTTGTGGAACAAAAGCTCTTTCATAAAATGGCTGCCATGCAGCACAACCTATATACACTACTGTGTTAAAACTATTTCTCTAACTTGAGACCTACCTCATGATACGTTTACCAGCTTCAAATGCATCCATGATACATGTAAGTACATGAACTACCTAGGAAGCAGAGGTTATATTACCATACCTTTTACATATTCGTGATCTGGAAGTGAACTCTATCTCCATTTCTCATCATGTGTCATTAGCTATTTTTGCTGTTTACCAAGGGTGCACACAAGGATCTCTGCACAAGTCAAATATGCTGGCATACCATAGGTTTTCACTGTCAATTTTGGCAAGTGAGCAGCCAATTTAACCTCCATACCGTTCTGTTTGGGCGAAATTGAATGCAGCTGTGAAACGGTCATATGATTTCATTTTAAGACAAGGCAAAAGTACTGTTGCATCATTCAATTTAAAAAAGTGTTCACCCAAATTAACAACACAACCAAAAAGCATTCAGTTTTGCGCAGGTGCTTTTTCTAGTTATGTGTCTGGTCATTTGTTTTCCTTGTTGGGTAGTATAATGTTTGCAATTTAAATACACTCTTCAAGTTTTTTCTTTACAAAGTTAATTGTATAAATACCATTCTCTTATGGGCACAAGAGACACTTTGCTGATGTTCTCCAAAGAAAACCTTTCACTACAGTTTTAGATATACGTTATTTCTAGAAATGACAGATTGAAGCTCAAGGAAGATGGAAACAACATAGATAAAAATAAGAATCCAGGATAAATAGAGAGCATAAAGAAACCCATAACAGCATGGGAAACAGAATGTTTCATAAATGCAATCACGGAAACAAAATAGGAGTTCTTTGATTTATGATATAAAGACCCCCAAAAATGGATACAAAGAAAACAATGACTAATAGGTCCAAAATCTACAGATTTGACTGACAAAAGTTGTCGATTTCAGTCAATTGTTACTTTTAGGTGTGTTTTGTTTTGTTATCAACAATTCTTTATATTGCTCTTATTTGAATTTTAAATTTGCAAAGTTAATGCCTCTTTATGAAATTGAAATAAAGAAATCCCCAAAAATGTCCAGTCGAACTAGCGTTGCTCAATTGAGTGAGAATACAGGTGATTCACAGAAACTGCACCTCCAAGAATTTGCAACGCGTTGGCCAAATGCAATGTGCAAAATCTGTCTACCCTTTCTAAATGCACATTGGATGAACAGATTTTGCGCATTTTGTGAATCGCCTGTATTGTGCATCGTAAAAAAGAACGGCGCTATCCTAAATGGAACACACTGCTAAAAAATCCAAATGACTTAAAATGAAATTGAATACTTTAATTCAAAATTTGAAACACTAAAAACTTTAGTGGAAAAAATGGCTCTAATTCGAAAGCACAACAAATAATATTGGCTGCTCTTTTGCCAAAATTGACCGTGAAAACCTTTGTCAGTGGAACTGTAACATGTACACTGCACATGAACAGACATTCTGCCTTTCTTTTGTTCCTGATACTTTAATGGCAGTTGAATGTGTTGTGAGGTGTGTAAAACAAATGGTTTATATCAGGTGGTTCACCAGTTTGTCAACTGCCAGTTTACCTTGAATGGAAATCAGAGGGGGTGTGCTTTTACAATTAAAGACCAACTCCAACGATGTTGATTTTTCTCATATTGAATCCTTTTCAGAAGAACCAAGTCTAATAAAACTGGCACATATCAATATTTCCCTTGCAACACACATTTTTGTGTTAATAAAACACAGTTTTTGTACCTATTTTTCCTTGGAGTCCAGTCAGCAGTTGTAAAAATGGACATGTCGTCTAATGAATATTGATTTCTTGGATGTACCTGCGTGGAGAGGAAATTCCACAGCGCCCGCACTATATGCATCCATAGCACGCATAGCTGCGGACGACAGCATGAACATGAAGAGTGCTCTCATTCTTCGGAAACTCTAAGAATTTCAATCCCGGGTCTTTCGCAGAATTTACAGTACACCCACCAATACACACGATTTGGGCATTATTGTAAGTCATGAAGAAAGGAGCACAAACTCTTGACTGAAAAGAGATTATGCGGCACTGTAGAACCTGCTCACAGATCGATCCCTGCATGTGGTGCATGCAAATGTAGCTCCATTTTCATGTATATGTACTTTCGTAGCGCAACCAGTCGGGCCATGGATACCATTTTCAATGTTTTCTCCGGTATTGCATCATACAAATTTAGTTTCTCAACAGTGCCACCGGCAGTCAGATTGTGGAAATTTTTCATAAAACTCAAAGACAACGTTCAAAAGTTTCGGCAAAATTTAAAAAAAAAAAAGACGCAATACAGGCATGATGTGGTACTGAATATATGATTTATTAAACACTAAATGCAATAAGAGTTTATTTTCAACACTTAAAACAGGTGGAGTTCATCTTTAAAGCTAGGATTTTGATTGAACTTGTTGTGTGTGCACACATGTAAAAGTGCATTTGGCATAGGATGTGTTGCATAGCACATGCAACCAATATCTGTTGAAATATGCAGCCTGTGTGTGTGCACCAGGTTTGGTGACTTCAGCTCACAGTGGAAAAGGCCCCCCACCAAAAGTTTTTCGTCTCGGGTCAACATGCGCGTTGCTTTCAAACATGTGCGTCAGTCTTTTTTTTTTCTCTGTTAGAGCTGAAACATCACCCTCTATTTCCACACTGCCACAACTTTTTTGTTGATTCGTTCGTCAGGCTGATGGCCTTGCACAGATTTTAGTGAAGGAAATATGTCACAAGAGGTCACAGCTAATCTCACTTAGAGCATTGTGGGTAAATATCTACCAGGCACACAAGTGCGCTCAATGCGTTACACAAACAGTGGTTATCAGTTTGATATTTTTTCTTGTTTCTCATTGCTGAAAATATACTATACTTATATACTATTTGTTAATCCAAATTGATCAAGGTAACCGATTATTATTTGAAATATATTACCAAAAGACGTGATCAGTGATACTTAGTGAGAAGATAAATTATACCAAATTATACTGTGATTGTACCAAGGCTGTTTTTTATCATCTAGCCAACACTTTGCCCATGTCAAAGCATTGCCATCGGCCGACCCAAAAATTTAAATAACATTTTGCTCTCAGGAAGTGATAACCTCATAGTCACAAGTCGTGCACAATGTAGCCAATCACAGTGCAAAGCCATCAGCCCTTCCCAACACACTGTCCGGGTGCGGGGAAACAAGCAAATTTTGCGGGCAGCTTGATCTTTGACTTAAGGTGATAGATCCTGACAAGATTGATGTTGGACAATGAAAGCAGACTATGGATACTAAGTTGATTGTTGTCGGCTTATAATCATATAATAAAGCTGGTCTAGTTGCATGACTCGATAACACCTGTCTGCAGTTGCGGTAGCATCAGTCTGACCAGTGACAAACTGTGTTTTCGGGGATCGAGACCTAAGTCAAGTTTAAGGTGGATAGCATGTTATATTGGTGAATTACCATTTTGAGAAAATGCTTACCATGCTAAGGGAGTTTTGTTACTTTTTCATTAATAAAAACTGGAAGTGGGAATGTGATGACATGCCATCATATGAATTTCTATATTTTAAGTGTACGTGTACTTTCCAGTGAATAGAATGCAGCTGGTAATGGTGCTGCAAATGTTGATGAGGAGCATGTAGATGATGTTGATGACAATACTGGTTTAAAAACATGAAGTTGATACAGATTTTCTGCGTAGAAAGATCACTACATGTGACGACACCACACTTTTTTTTCATCACGACCAACAGAGAGCAGTATAGGCCATTTTAACCACTTCGGACCGGGGCATTTTTCAAC
>NW_019091558.1:130696-158855 GCF_001949145.1 Acanthaster planci
GGCTGGTAGTGGTTAACCTCTGCTACTAATAATGAAGCCAGAAGGCAAATTTGCCTCTACAGCAATCAAAGGCAATGAGGTCAACGAAAAACTTTGCAAGAATTTGAAAAATGAGTTTATACATATGGTATGGTTAGTGACTGAACAGGTTCAGAGGTACATTTTTCTTGCTTTAGCATTTTTGGCTTTTTGCCATTTTGCGAAAAAAAACATTCTTTTTTTTTTTTTTTAATTTCTTCCGTTTCCTTCTTCTGCTCAAAAGGCCATTTGTTTTGTGCACGGTTTTTCTGTTCACGACTTTAGTGCTTTTGCAACTTTGGATCTTCATCAAACTTGTACCAATGAAGGACCCTTATGCACAGATGGTCCTAGAACAATGACGTCATGATGACGTCATCACGCAATTTATTATTGATTTTTCCATATTTATTTCAGCCCATTGACTTTGAACATGTTTTCAAGGCAACATTTTGATTGTTCAGCAAGATTCAAATGTTATCAAAGTTACACCAAGGAAAAACCTAAAAGCAAACATAATACTCAAATAATTACGTCACAATGACATCATCAAATGATTTTTTTTTTTGAATATTTAAATGTTACATTAATTATTTTAAAATCCATATAAAATCAACCGTGGCTTCCTGCAACATACTGATTGTGGCAAATGCCAAGGTAAAAATGGGTCTTCATTTTATCTCATGTGGTCAAATCATGTGACCCTTCCTTCCAGTTGAAACTGGAAGTGGGCTTATTGTTTAAAGGTGGCAACTTGCTTTCAACGGTGTTAGTCGGTGGGGTATAGATTCCTCAGGCTCAAATCATGTACTGGCGACGTCATGTAATTATCAAACGCCCTCTAGCGACAGGTTAAAATTTCTGAAAAATGAATTTTGAGTAGATGTCTGTGACGAAGTTTGTCGGAATTGCCTGAAAATTGACGTGTGTGATCATCTTCCCCCAGTCAAGACATGTGTGAAACTTGGGGCTGATGACATCATCAAATCGGAAGTTGTGATAAAAAGTTCTGTTATTTTTCAAAATTTGGTAAAAGATCAACCGTAAAAGATTTAAGTGTGAATTTTTCATTATATGATAGCTAAAACATTGAAGTGCATAAGTGGTGGACTTCTTCACACAGATGAAATGCCAAAGATGAAAACCCCCTTACAATATTTGTTAACTTGAAAATCCCATTTGCATACAGTGCATTGGCTGCTCTGCGTGGACGCGCATTATCTGCCTGTAACGTGTGGCAGGCAGCACACAGTGTGTAAGGCATATTCAGGATCTGGCAAAATGCTGAGTATTTCAGCCCATTGGCTTTGTACACGTTTTTGAGGCATCATTTTGGTTACTAAGCTATCTTCGATTGACATCAAAGTTACACCAAGGAAAGACCTTGGAGCAAAAGGTGATACAACAACGTTATCAAGTGATTTATTATTAAATTTCAAACATTGAAATATTCTGTTAAATTAAAAAAATCCGTATAAAATCAACTGTGGCTTCCCACAACATTCTTTTTGCACCAAGTGCCACAGTATAAATTGGGCCTTCAATTCATCTCATGTGGGTATTGTTTAAAAGTGGTAATAGGTAATAAGTTTTTTTCAACGGTATTAGTCTGTCGGTGTTAGTGCTGGGTTGAAACCTTGCTTATATCTTGGAAAGAAAGTGCTTTGGGCAAATATTGAGCTCATTTAGTGATGACGTCATCAAACAATACGTCAAGTGACATTAAAAGGGGCACTATTTAAAATGCTGAATCTCCTGAAGTATATGTCCAATTGCGTTCAAACCCTGCAGATATATAAAAACGGAGGTGATTGACATGAATATTGTCCTGATGTGATGATGATGTCAGCAGGTGAGAACTCACGTGACATTCAAGGGGCACAATTTAATATGCTATATCTCCTGAAGTATATATGCACAATTGGGTTCAAACATTGCAGATATCTTGGAGGGGAAGAGATTTAGACGTATATTGACCTCATGTGATGATGACGTATCAGGTCATCTATTTAAAACGCTGAATGTCCTGAAGTATATGTCCAATTGGGTGCAAACCTTGCAGATATCTTGAAAAGGAATTGATTTAAATGAATGTTCACTTCATGTGGTGATGACGTCATTAAGTGACAAATCATGTGACATTAAAGGTGCATCCTTTCAAGTACTATATCTCCTGAAGTGCAGGGGTCGAAATTAATCCTTTTTTTTCAGCAGGACCAGTACTTCAAAATTTTCACTGGTCCTGCTGAAAGTTTGTTGGTCCCATACCATAACCGCACACGCAGCCGCTTGAGCAATCCTTGTTACGGCGCAGGCTGCGACAAATTGTTGTGTTTTTTTTTGCCCAATGGGGCAGGCCATGCCATAAATTTGCTTGCTCAAACAGGATCAATACCTGCCCATGATTTCTCGGAATCCATGATAATTATGGTTATTTAACTTAGGCCTACTGCAATACACGAAGTCTTTTATTAGGCCCAGAAACAGTTGTGCTATGCCTAAATCAAAAAAAATAGTGTCAGTAGGTCAGAAATTGTTTTGTTTGGGGGCATTTTTTTGTGCTGATTGAATGGCATCAATGGGGACAGCAGCTTCCAAAATTATCTCAAAAAGTTATTAATACCTGTCTTAATTTATGTAAACATTTTTACATTCGAGAATTCACAAGAAAATTATAGACAATTTACACAGTGCTACTCAGGCGATCGCGACAGCAAACTGGCCAACAATGTCCATGTATCGTGTGGTAAGTGTGTGTGATGCATCCGGACCAGCGGGTGATAAACCTTGAGCCATTTTTTTTTTATTTCTCACTTTTTTCACTAAATTTGTTTCAGTTTGGTGCTAAGTACATTGCAATTCAGATTCAAAAATTGGTTATAAACTGGTATTTTCTTTCTTTGTAGCAGAACCTTTTCCTGTCATCAGTGGGCATCTTGTTTTCAAATACAAAATCTGTCATTGTATTGCACTGTTGAAAATTTTGGCCACTCTCGAGGGCTTTGGGATAGCACTAAAAGGGAAGGGGTGTATTTGGGGGACATTGTCCCCGCCGACTTGGTGCCAAGTTCAGTTTCTTTTACTGAAATGCTACCAGGTGAGAACTGAATTATTACTAAGCACTTTCCTCTGGTACTGTAGGATTATCTTTCAAAGGGAGATATTCAGATAATCATTCACCAAAAAGATCCTCCTTTCTCCCTTAGACTCAGTTGGAAAGGGGCAAAGTCAATATCCAGATGGAAATGGATGAAAGTTTTTATGTTGTTTGTATAGCATGCCATATTGTGGTTTTGACATTGCTGTAAATATTTCATCAATTGCAGCTTTTATTCCTCCCCCTCCGGCACCACCACCTCCACCAGAAATGGTTGCACCCATAACAAGGAAATTTGAAGTCACCTCTAAAGTGAAAATGCGACCATTTCACTGGAACAAAGTGTCAGCCCTCATGGCAAGTATTTAACTTTAAAAACACTGTATTTAGTTTTTGCTTTTTGCTCTGTGATAGTCCCTCAGTGATAATATCTATACCTTGCTGAAACTTAAGGTGCTATGGTTTGAGAAATCTTCAACAATAGTAAGTCAAACATTTGACTGATATAAATACCTCTTTTGTTCTTTTTTGAAATCGTTACACCTGTGGTATTTGCTAAAACTCTAAAGACAGATCACTTATGTAATTCATTTTACCCTGGTATTTTACCCAACAGAAATCCTTTGTTACACAGTTGCATTGAAAAAGAGTTTGTGCTCTTGTTTTTCCTGAGAATTCTTCAAATTAGCTCTGAGTCCAGACAATAGAGTACCCACAGTGCACTGTAGCCTACCTTCCTTGTGTGTTGCCTCTTCTCAGAGAAGTGGTTGAAGTGTCACTGATATTTAGTTGTTCTTGGTCTCAACAGTCTCAACCTGCATTCTACGTTATAGTTTGTTGTGTACGTTTCATGTGCCATACCATCATTTGAATCTTGTCTCCCAATAGTGTTGTGCATATTCTCAGAAGATGTGGTATTCAAAGAGCTACAAATTTATCAGATTAGTCATATAAATGCTCTTGAATTACAAGAATTATTGATTGAATTATGAGACCATTTATAATAATACCCAATGTTGAAGTCATTAGACCCCCCTGAAAAAAATTTACTTGCTTTATCATATGAATCACTTGTTGAGATGTATTATGTAAAGCAAACATAAAAATGCATTGAGGGAAAAAAATCCATGAATTGCCAGTTTGTAAGACCATTTTCATTCCATATTCTCAACAATTGGTTTAGTCTTTAAAGGGGGGTGGCATAGGGGCTGCAGATATTCATGAAACCTTCCTTTTCACTCCTTATAAATCCTCACATTACAGTTCAGTGGAGCATGACAGTACTGAATGAAGGTTGCACACTTAATCACAGTGTTCATCTTACCTCAATAGCATTTGCCTATGTATATTTCCTGAGTGCCGTCATATTATTGGCTATTAAAAGCTTGATCAACTATAATGCATCCTCTATCTCCAACAATGTATCATGGTGCCGTGCCCACAATCTCTCTTCATTTACTTTGCATCAGATCAACAGACACGTATTTTCACACTCTCATTTTCTTGAAGTTTGCTTTCTTCGCTGAGTATTGCTGTGTTATATATGTTCAACTCTGCAGTACATTACATGTATGTAGAGTTTTGAGTGCAGCTGTAAGTTACTGTTCTTCAACACGGCTAAGAGTGAAATCATTAGACATTTTGATGTTAAAATTTATTATTTTCCCCTGTGTGTTGTTAGCTTAGGTAGTTCATTGCCCTGCATGTTTCCCAGGTCCATCAAGCAGGCTGGTTCTTCCCGTCAGTTAACTTATGAGTTGAAATATTTCCCTTTGTTTTTTTTTTGTTTCTTTTTTTAGAAAGCTACATGCCTTCATATGAAAAAAAAAGTGCAGTAGTTTGTTGTGTTTTCTTATTTCATCTACAAACTACTTAATTAACTGAGCTTAATGGGGAAGCACTTGCCTCTTCCCTTAATAGCCTTTTTTTTGCCGGGGAGAGTCAGTCATATGCATTGGCTGCTCACCTCAAGAGTTAGCCAAAGAATCACTGAGGTTAGTCCAAATAGGTCCAAGGAGCCTACCAGGGTGAGCACTCACCTTACTTCGTCAAAGCTCGCTGCCTTTTTGCTACCTACAAAGCTTAAGATGAAAGGCCATTATTATGTAGGTGAAATTTATTAAAACGTCAGTTCACTCTATTAAATGTTGAGCTGCAAATCTTAAGACAACATACATGTTCTTATTTACAAGAAGGCATCATCATTAGAGAGGTTTCTTATCTCCTTGGTATTGTTGAAGTCCCTGAAGAATGACTGCAAAGACATCAAGAATAATGAATTCATCAAGAAAAGGAAGTGCCAGTATCTTTGAAGAAAAAAATATAGGCTTAAAATAAACTTTGACTGTTAATTATTGGTGTCTTTAATTAATCAAGAAAATGTTGAATTACATTTTTGCTTGCAGTATACTTTTCCTTTTTCCCACAGGAAATGCATTTCTTCTACTTTTTTAAACTTGACACAATCAAGTAAAAAGGAGTGTTAGAGATTGTTTATTAATACGTTCATTTGAATAGCTGTGTTTATTTCCCGGATTTTTCTTGAGGTTTACTTTGTCATAACTGTTGATAAACAACCTCTTGTTTGAGAAGCCTCCACAGTAAACTGCAGTAGTGCGGTAAAGGTTCATTAAAAGGATGGAAAATGGATAGGAAACAAGAAGTCTGTGTCTGTTCCAGAACAGATTGTAGGATTTGTTTCTTCAGTTTAAATGTTCTGAGAAAAAAGTGTTTCAGTCACAAAGAATTTTAAGATAACAAAAAGGATGAATTTTTCACAAAATTGGGTGATGACATTGTTACAGTGTCATTATGACATCATATAAATTTTTATGTATATCATATACTGGTCCACCGGCATACCAAGAGTGAATACAATCCGACTTCCAGTTCACTAGTTCAAGGCCCTTTAAAATGTACAACTTTATTGAAGTGACATCATATGCTACCCACTGTGACATCAGTCCCCTAAAGTCCCTGGTACAAAGTGTGCGCTGTGTACAAAACCAATATTTTTACAAATATGTAACAAATAATAAACCACATTCTGATGCCATTACATCGTCATTTCAAATACTTCATTCTGAGTACAAGTTTCATGTACATACCAACTTTTTGTCAGAGGTTGCCTAGTATACAGAGTACATGAATTTTGATGACGTCATTATGACGTCAAAATTTTCTGATCTAGCCACATAGTTACATTGCCCACCAAAGGTCTTGCAAAGATCTTGCAATTTTTGAAAAAACAGCTAGTCTACTGCCTGCAACCTACACAGATTACCAATACATATGCATTATTTCCGAGTCCATTACTTCCATTCGCTAAATTCTCGATCACCAGCAGTGCGCCCTCACTCGCTTGACTCCCGTGAAGGCGGCCACCATGTTTTTCCTCTTTTTCTTGGCGCCATTACTATCGGACCTGTTTTTGGCCAGCTCTGAAAAGGTGGAGAGTTTTTTCTTCACTACCTGTTGTTTCGGTGTCATTTCTCGATCACCTTGTTTATTTGTTCGTTCTCGTTCTCATGAACAGTAAGACGGTAACTTTGTCCCCTGTATTATTTATATTTTTGCTGTTCCCTTCAGCCTTGCAACAGACTTCCAAACTTTGCCTCGGTGGCGCTGTTTGTTTTGGTATATATTTGTTTGATTTGGAATAAATATGTATTTGTTTGCCTATTTATTCTATTTGTTATTTCTTGTTTGTACATACCTTGATTAGCTTTACCTACAGTTGTGGCTTTTTGTATGTTTGTTAAGCCTTTAAACAAAAAAAAAAGCAGAATATCGTGAGAGCGCTTGTCTCGTTATTCTTTGTTCTTATTTCAACTGTTTTTTTTCCCCGGAAATTTCGCCTTTTTCTTCTTTGGCCGTGCTTCTCTCTCTTTTTGTGCATTAGGTTAAACTATAGAGAGGGAATTCTCAGTGTTGTGCTTCTAACTCCGCTTCCAGCTCCCCCTCAAGCAAGGATACACTACGCTTCGGAACTTGTCCGGCGATATCTGCCCCCTCCGGCTACTATACATCCGGATCCGGAGCCGTAGTCTCAGGGTGTCTTTCACCACACTGGGCCTGCTCAGCCAACGATGGATAACAGTCGTACGGTGGGTTTCACTTCTGGTCCTGATCTTTCCTCGTATATTTCTGGTTCTGGTCAGTCTCCGGACGAAGATGAGCCACTTTTGGTGAACGATCTTTCGCCATCTGAGTCTCGCTTATGTCTTTCACGTCTTACATCTTTTACAGTGAGAAATGGTACATGTTCTGGGGCTGCCTGTCACCTGCTGACGATGGGGGCACCCTTCGTTCAAGCGTTGTTTGCCGGGAGAGTGGTCGTCTTCTCCCCTCTTCCTAGAATTTCCCCTTGATCGCTCTTGCATAGACGCTATGGACAAACTGGCTAAGGCCAAGCAGTGGAATTCAGGCTACCATCCACACCGCTTTTCAAGTTCCCATCAGGTGATTATGATCACTATCTCTCGGTGCCGGACGCAGCCAGAGATAAGATTTTTCCGAACAGGGGCAAGTCTTCCAACGTATTCCAAGATAAGAATCTTCAGCAGATGGAGACAGCTATGAAAGATGTTGACCAGGCTGCCCGGTCAAGTATCCACTGCATGTCCTTTCTTCTCCTCTTCACCAAGTTTTTGTCCCGGACATGTGAGGAGGGCTCTGATATTTCTCCCGAGTTTGTGACTATGGCCTTTCACTGCTTACAGGGCTCGAGCACTTTGCTAGGGTATCTCTTCGAGCTACTGCCTCCCATAGGGAATCGGCTATTCTCACTATGACTATTCCCCACGAGTCCATTAATTCTGCCCTCAAGAGTCTCCCTCTGTTTGATAAAGATATCTTTGCGGGCAAGTGTACTTCTGTCCTAAAAAGTGAGGTCAAGCGGATTGATAATGCTCGGAAGAGATCCTTTCATCAGCCGTCTGACTCTCGCCCCCGGGTTTCTAATTCGGCTCCCCCGAGACATCTGCAACGTTCTGCTCCTCTAGTGCGCCGTCCTGTGGGGCCTTCAAGGCATGCTCGTCGACCTTCGCAACCTGCCTGGGAACAGACATGCTTCTCGGCTCCAGCTTCCTCCATTGCCCAGTGTGGAGTCGCCCGCTGCCCCCTGCAGTCTTTCGGGGGTCGGCGTAGGTGACTGCTGTACCCCTTCTTCGGTCATCAATCTCGAACTTGTTGGCAGTCGTATTCTAGCTTTCTGGTTCTGGGGGGAGATAACGTCGGACGGATGGGTTCTCGATACTCTTCTTCAGGGTTATTGTCTCGAGTTCTTGAGTGCCCCTCCATCCAACAAAGTACTGCGGCTCAAATCCCCATAAATCAGTCCAAATGCGATGATTTGGAGTCTGAAATCGCAAACCTGCTGCAAAAATGGGCTATCGTTCCAGTTCCCGCGCTCCATACCCACAGGGATTTCTGGTCCACCTTTTTTCTAACTCCGAAGAAGGATGTGGGGAAATGGAGACCAATTCTCAACCTAAGGCTCAACCAATTCATTCATCCCAAGTGTTTCCAGATGGAGACACTCTGCACAGTTCTTCACTCAATTTTCATTCCAGCTTGGTTGTCCTCCATAGACCTCAAGGATGCTTATCTTCACGTGCCCATTCATCCTGATAATCGCCAATTTCTATGTTTCTCGTATCGAGATCAAACCTACAAGTTTCGCACTCTCCCATTCAGGCTTTCCATCGCACCGAGAGTGTTCACCAGAGTGGTGCAAGCGGTGAGGGCTTATCTTCATCTTTCCAACATTCTCATCTTTCAGTACCTGGATGACTTATTAATCCTAGGCCAATCAAGGGTCGAGGCTATTTCCCCCACTGCAACAGTTTGCACTCTACAACTCATTTCAGATTCCTAATCAACCACTACAAGCCAAGGACAACTGCGTCACAGATTCCCACATTTCTCTGCGGTATGGTTTTTCCTACGAATGCCCGCGTGGACAATCTGATAAAGTGTGTTGCCCTATTTCAAGTCAGTCAACAAATAAATGCTCAGGCTTGGCTTCAGCTTCTTGTCTCATGTTCAGTCTTGTCAACCTTGTCCCTTGGTGCTGACTCCACATGAGAACTTTCCAACTCCAGCTCCTGTCTCAATTCAGACCACACACAGATCCACTGGACCTCCTCGTGCCAGTTCCAGTTTTTCTAAGTCATCTCCTGACGTGGTGGTCTTCTAAGGCGAGTCTCACCACCAGCCTTCCTTTTGCCCCTCCGGGTCACGACATGGTACTTACTATAGACGCTTCGACCTACGGGTGGGGAGCCAGTCTGCTGCCGTATCAGATCTCCGGCCAATGGGAACCAGTCATGCAGGACTCCCACATAGACGTTCTCGAGCTGCAGGCAATCTTCAATGCTCTATGTCACTTCCTGCCACTCCTGACAAACAAGACAGTTCTAGTTCGATCAGACAATGCTACAGCTGTCACCTACATCGATCGTCAAGGGGCACACGCTCACCTACCCTTATTCCATCCCGGGTTACAGAACAATCTGGCCCATGCTCTCTCCTCTTCAACCAGAGGTGGTACGTGCTCTTTTCCAAGCAACCGACAGACTGCATGTGGATCTTTTTGCCTCTCATCTGAACACTCAACTTCCAAAATTTTGCCCTCGATTTCCACATCCTCAGACTTGGGCGACCGACACTCTGCGCATCTCATGGGAAAGTCTCCTAGCCTACACCTTTCCCCCCCCCCATTTTGCTGATCCCAAGAGTCCTGTCAAAGATGAAGAAAGAACATTGCCGAATTCTTCTCATCGTTCCCTTCTGGCTGAGGCAACCATGATTTCCCCGCGTCATGAGGCTGTTAGTCAACATGCCCCTGTTGCTCCCCCAGCGCCACAACCTGTTTTTCCAACCCGGCTCTTTCCATCTCATCTGGATCCTCTTCACCTACACCTAACGTGTTGGATATCCAATTATCATTTCAGCAGGCAGGGCTTTCTCAAGATGCTGCTGCCTGGCTGCCAGAGGCAGACGGCTGTCAACGAGAAAGATCTATGACAGCCACATTCGACATTTGAGCTCCTGGTGTAGACAACATTCTGCGAATCCGACCGAAGCAACTCTTTCCCTTGTAACAGAGTTCTTCTTGCATCTCTTCCGGTCTGGCCTCTTGTTTCAAAAATCAGGAACTACCGTTCAGCTTTGGCGGCTATCCACGGTGAGTTTCCTGATGGATCCTCTGTCTCTAACAACTCTGCGATCCATCATCTTCTTTGGGGAATGTTTATTGAACGTTCCCCAACCCAACAACTCGTTCCTTCATGGAATCTAGGGGATGTCCTTCGACTTTTGGCTAGCCCCCCTTTCAAACCGGCGGGACAAGCTACCCTTCTTCATTTGGGTATGAAACAGTCTTCCTTTTAGCCGTCATCACTGCTTATTGAGGCTACGAAATTAAAGGTATTTCCATTGCTGATGGCCATATTCGATGGGAGCCTCTTGCGGTCCATCTTATTCCAGAGATTGGCTTTCTTACCAAGAACCAAACACCCTCATTTCAACCACTGGACATCTTCGTCCCATCCATCCAGTCGTTAGCCTCATCCACCTCTGACAAACTCTGGTGTCCTGTCCGGACACTCAAATAGTTCCTCCACCAGACTAAGGACATCCGAGGGCAAGCAACTCAATTACTCATTACATCTACCAAGCCTCACCGTGCAGCGTCCAGAGACGCTCTTGCCTGGTGGGTGGTTTTAGCTATTAAGTTTGCAAATTCAGACTGGCCCACTGCTTCTGATGATCAATGTTGATGCCATATACGTGCTCATGATGTTCAGGCTGTCTCCTCCTCATGGGCTTATTTCAAAGGCGTCCCGATTTCAGACATTTGTAAAGCCACTTGTTGGAAATCCCCCTCAACATTTACCTCTCTTTATCTCGGTGATGTTTTGCAGGGGGATCATTTTCACGGACTGACCGTGCTCAAGACAGGATCTCAGTAGCTCCATATACAGCCGTCCCTCCCCCTGCAAGTGGGTGCACTCAAGACATTTACATGGTGAATTGTTCTTTGTGCTTACCTCTTGCAGTCCTTTACTAATCTGTCATTTTTGTTCATTGCAGGTTGTACGTGACTCCTCCTGGGGTTCAGGGTTGTCAGTGCGCTCTTGCCTCCCCGCCGTCCCCTGGTTCTGTGCTACTTTGCATATGTATTGGTAATCTGCGTAGGTTGCAGGCAGTAGACTCTCCCCCCACCTAGAGTGGGACGAGTCTACTACTGCATGCCTATGTGAGAACTGAATCAGTGAAAACCAATCACACAAATTTATCTTAATAAAATAAGTTATTACCTATTTACAGTCCCGAGGTTCACTCACTGATAGTTTTGTACAATTCCTCAAATGGAGATATTCATAAAAACTGACGTTAGAGAATTGCTTTGAAGTTTGATTAAAGAACTACATTAGACGCTTTAACACCAAACACTATGCTTTGAAGGTACAATCACAAGAAAATAGAAGTACAGGAGTGTAAATCAAGTCGGCTTCAACAGCAAAATATTCCACCACTACACCACATGTAATTACCGCTAAGTGAAGCAAAATTTACTGCAAAAGCCATCAAGGCTACTTCCAAGTTCAAGAGAAAATATTCACCCGATACTAAGGGTAAATTATGCCACACAGACTAAATAGTGCCACACAGGCTAAATAGTTCCACTCAGGCGAAGTGTCGTACACAAAAAAAATTATTAAACCAAGCCTTGAATACAGTGTAAAATAACAGTTTTTCTTGGCCCGCATCCGCCATGGACGTCTACGGTAGTGGTAGTGCTCTGCCAAACAGCTAGTCACGCCCCCACTAGACACAGCATAGAACAGTGGAGAGCATCTTGGCCGGCCCCAAAGTATTAAAACTGCCATAAGGTAGGGCTCTCTGGAAAAGTTGATAAATTCAACTCCAAATAGTTGTACAATACTGTTTCTAGTGGCTGACAATTATCTAAGTTGTGACTTCAAAATGTATGACTCTTCTATCAAAATATTACAATAATCTTTCATACAAGTACCATAAATTACTCAACACAGAAAACAATTATTCTTACAGTTTGTGGCTTCATGGTTTTCTGCAGTCAGTCACCAGTTCCAGGGTCATTTGACAGTCCGCTCAGGATGGGGAAAAGATATACATTATTTGTGTAAGCTCACAAAGTATGGCAACCCCAAAAGAGCACAAGGCCCTTAGCTGAAATTACTCTTGCTTGATTGGAGAGAGCCTGACCACTGGTGTTGAAATGCTTTACAGCAAGACAACTGACTGACCATGGGTAGCACACCTCCACTCTAATACATCACACTCCCTCACACTCCAGTGCACCCAATGAAAAGACCACACCCAACTGAAACATCCCAACTGCTTGTACTTACCATTCAAATGCAAAGTCCACAATCTAGAGCCCCAAGCACCTTGTGTTAAATGCAAATCAATGACATCACACACTGAAATGAATATTTAAATCAAGCTTCTTTCTTCTCTTGTTGCAGCCAAAATTGGGAAACTCAATAAAACTCTACCTGAAAGAAAAATAAAAGTTGTCATTTTAAACAATAAAATGGGCTGAGATATGACAGCCTACCAGATTACCAATCTCCCTCCCTCCTCCCCTCTCAGCCTCAGCGCACTTTGTGTGTGTCAAAAGAGGAAGAACATGGCGGCCGCTTTCAAGGGAGTCGAGCGAGTGAGGGCGCACTGCTGGTCATTGAGAATTTAGCAAGTGGATGAAATGGACTAGGAAATAATGCATATGTATTGGTAATCTGGTAGGTATGTAATAGTAGACTCGACCCACTCTTAGGTGGGGGGAGAGTTTAGTTCAGGAGATGCATTAAAAAAAATGCTGATATAAGGCAAATTAAAAATCATTCTTAAATACCTCAAATAGTTTACATTTGATAATGCTGCAAAATAATGCTTTTCACCTGGATACAAGACAGGTTAATCCATTCCTATTTGTTGAGAATCTGCGTGCAACGTGGCACGCTTTCCCAGATTTACCAAGCTGCTCCTCATCCAACCACTGTTGATTTCAACCTACCAGCTGGACGTAATTGCAAAGCCTTAGTCAGGGATTCTTACATCGGAAATCAGATCTCTACCTGACATGCGGGTCCTTGTGCAGTGAACTTTCTATGCTTTCTTAATGCCAAGCTGTTGCCATGGTCATATGGGGGCAATGAACCTGAAAATTATACGACAGTGTGCTACCATGTTGTACTTGATGGTAAAGCCAGAACATCTCTGACTGAGGAAGCCACTTTTCTTTCACATCTCCTCAACTCAAGTCTTGCAGTAGAGACAATCAACAGCTACTGACTGCTGAAATATTGAATGAAGTAAAAACCCTTGTGTTTGTTGCAATAACAAGCAGGATTTTCTGTATCAGGGTTGCCCATGTTGCAGTCCTCATGCACATACACAGCTGGTCTATGTGGCTGTCATTTGCACAGGCATGTATATCTACTCACAAAAGGATACTGACCACACCACATGTTGACTGTTGTTCTGTCAGGAATAAGATTTTCATTCATTTTATTATCAGACCTAAATTCATTTTATTATAACCAAATTTTCAATGTTTGAAAAGGTGCACACAAAAAATCTGGGAACCAAGGTGCATGTTCAATATACCAGATTTGTTGGTGAATTGGTGTTCTATCTGGATAGGTAAGTGCTTTTGGGTAAGATGAACAGTGTAGATTCCCAGCAGTGTAGGATGAGTTTGCCAGGAAATACTTAGCTCAAACACAGGAGCAAAACAAGTGAGATTATGGGCTGTGCACTGTAATGTACTGTAAGAGATAGAGGGTACTCTAAATTTGATAAAACTTTAGCATATGAATAAAAGCGTAAGGAAAATATGCATAAGTAAATGTTATTTCAGTATTCTCTAGTAGATTCATATCACATTGCTGTTGGGTGTTTAAGGTTACATACACATCAACAACACATTTTATGCTGTTGTAATATTCTTTAAAGAGTGGTGACCCTTAGACCTATGAAGAAATTAGTAATGTTTGACCATTCTTTAGGATTTTGTTTTTAACCACTCCCTGCCGGGCGACCCGTTTTTGAGTACATAGGCTTTATATGCAGAGCCGGGAAACCCAGAACTGGGCAAAAGAGTTGGACCTTATGAACAAAAGACCGTGCTCAGCACGAAAGACTGAGCTTCTGGGCATTACCAACATTTTTTCGCTCTCAGTCGTGGAGATAATCCAGCCTTGTTTTGAAACAGTATGCCACGGTTTGAGGCATTTAGAGTGAGCGGATTACCGCCGGGGACAAAAGCTCTCCACACAGCACTGTTACACGCTAATCTGGCCCCTATTGAAAAGAGGTCAGCACTGCACTGTGTCGGGAACAAAAGAATCTTACATAACACTGCACAATCTGGGCTCTTTTTCCAAGGCTGCAGGCCTGGCTGAAATATTCAAAAGTCAATGAAGGTTAAATGTCAGCTTTAGAGTAGTGCCTAAAGAGTCCTTCATGTAGATATGACGGCCATTAAATTAAATGATGAATTTTTGAAGAATTTTGAACACGGAAAATCTTGAAAAGGACCCGGCATCTTGTTTTGCTCAAGAAAAATCCACCTGGCAGCAAGTGGTTAAGAAAGGTACCCCCGTTGCTTTCAGTGTCTGAAGTTCATACCAGAAGAATTCACATGTTGTATTTTAAAGGCAAATGTATAATGACAACAAAAATGAAATTTTGTAGTATGCTTCATTAGAAAATTCTAACAAATGCTTCAACTTCCAGGGTACAGGATTAGTAAATTGGCAGTAAGCTGTAACAAAGTTTGCATTTACAACTGTGAAATTCTTTCAAAATAAAGGCAACATTTACATATCTGCTTTTCGAATGCTTTTGTTGTAGATAAAAAAATCTATCTGGCAAAATGCAAGAGACCTTACTGGGAAGGTAGATACAGAGTTTCTCCAGCAAATGTATTCGCAGAAGTCAGAACATAACATTCCAGAGGCAGTTGAGAAAGGTATAATCTTCACAGTTGCCCTGTTGTGATCATCCTTTCATTTTTTCAGTTTTGTTCTTGTTTATTTGTGTACGAGTTTGTTTTCTACATTCACCTATGGACACTGAACAGTTAAGGACAATACATCCCCAACTGGGAGAGAGTTCTGGAGTGGTAAATTGAATGCAAGATGACCCCTTTAAAAATATCTAAATAAATGGAGAGCAATGGATGTCTATGATTGCAGGTAATTACAAACTTGTGTTCGTGTGGTTGGGATGTTTGATTCTGTTTTGAGTTTTTATTGTGATTGACAGACTAATTCATCGACTACTTATATACCATTTATGTGGAAGCACCATGCTTACATACAGGTGGTGAGCAGGTATTACACTCCTCATTGGCCTTTAGGGTATCAATGGTGGCGGAATGATTTTCAAAGTGGGGGGGGGCAGTTATGAGATCATCACATATCAGCCATGAAAAAGGCTGACGCATAAAGCCCCTGCACATTATAGGACCTGCAAAAAGTGTGTAGGAGGATGGCTTCAGTCGAAAAAGTTTTACTTCCACCGCCAGTGGGTGTCATAAATTACAAAAGTGCACATGTTCAAGTTTAAGAAGTGTCAGTGTGGTGCCACCATATTGGGGACTCCTTGGATTGGTGTATAGTGTGTTGCTACTGAGAAATGATGAAGGCACTGTTTATTGATTGCCTCCTGTGGAGACAAGCTGTTCATGGCTGCTCTTGCCATGTTTATAAATTTGTAGAAACAAAAAAAAAAAGACACATTGCAT
Source organism: Acanthaster planci (assembly GCF_001949145.1). The sequence goes on from NW_019091558.1 coordinate 146,617, forward strand.
AATGCATGTGTTTTCAATATAGTCTTGCATGAATCAATGGAAGCAGTAAGAATGCTGATAAAACGCACATTTTCCTCTTTTTTAACATCATTTATTCCTGTTTAATTCTGCTGCTGTGGCATAATATCTCTATGCTGTCTACAGATAGCATTCACAAATGAGGCGATACACAGTGGTAAACTATGAATAATGATGTTGCAGTTTGATAATGACCTGCCCAAATTGATGTAATTCAAGATAATAGGTTTTGGGCTTCAAGTATTGGCACCTGCCAAACTAATATTTTATTTCAACTCTCTTTCGTATTCAGTTGAAACATCAAAGAGGAAACTGAAGACCTTTTTGGACCCAAAAGTTGCTCAGAATCTTGGAATATTTCTTGCTGGCTTTAAAATGGATGCTGAAGAGTTGAAGTTCAGATTGGCAATTCTTTCAGAAAAAGACGGAGGACTCAGTGCTGAACAAATTAATATGTTAAGACGGTAAGAAATGTTATTTATACTTCATGATGATAAATTCAGTTTACAAATCGCATTTGACTAAGAAATTCATAAGGTTTTTTTTTCTCTTTCTGTTCTGACACATTCATTATACAACCTCTCACACATTGGTTGCAATAAGTAGTCAAGTGATCAGTTCCTGTTTATAAGTTGTACCTTGTGCTAGGTAGATGTTAATTGATAATTACAGGTTTTTTGTTTGGTTTTGTTTTTCCCTTTTTGCCCGTACACAATTCAGCGTGGCCTTGCTGCCATGATCCTCCTTCTTTTCTTAGCGCCGTAACATAACGGATGTGTCTTTCGAGGTATCTTCGATTTATCGAGCTTTCCTTTTTGCTACACGTTTCTGTGTCGATTTGATCACCTTTCCTTCCTTTGTAAATCAAGTATAGCCTGTATTTTATCCATTTAACTGTAAGAGTGTTCTTTTTGTGTATATTTTTGTGTTCTTTCTTCGCTTTTCTTGTATGTGCGCCCTGCAGGTGTTTATTGCCGGTACTACGAAGTTTGTTCCAGCTACGCTGTGTCTACCGTACCAATGAATTATTGGCCGTAGCCAGTTGAATTCAGGGGGTTGCTGTCAGGATCTGTAATACTACCCTGACTTCTCCAGCTACAAGGACGAGGAAAACGCCTTGCCATCGTCCATGGGGCTCCAGCCAGGATCTGGCCAAGCCCCTGGTTCATTCAGCCCAACGGAGTTGACTGGAAGCTCTGTGGTTGACTGTGGAAGACCGGAGCAGGGACACTGCCAGGATCTGGCAAGGACTCTGTCTCCTTGGTCAATTGCTGGCCTGGCGAGCCAGCCAGCACTCCCGGAGAGTACCCCATCAGACATTTCTGGGGCCCATCCTACCATCATCATGAGGTATATCACGCCTTTCGCCCGACATGGCCCAGAGGAATACATACAGTGTTCCAGCTAGTGTTCCCCAGCGACACTGAAGAGTACCACCCGCCTAGAACACCACTTCTCCGGCGGCCCCCTGTACGTACTCCCTATTGCCGTTATACCAAAGTCACCGGGCCGGGCTCCCCATAAGTGCTAGGGTCCGCCCTGCCTGGTGTGCCACCGAGCCATGACACCCCGACACCTGGTAATCCCTTATCGGGTCCCGCGGAGCTTACCAGGGTTTTTACGCCTCTGGGGCTTCAAGCTGCCTTAGCCCATCCAAGGCTCTGGCTTTCAACTGGGCATCAATAGGCCATTGGACCTCATTTCTCCTGGTCCCACTGCCCAGAGTTCTGCAGTTCCCATTGACTTCACCAGGATAGCACCCTGGGCATTCTGCCTCCCTTGACCCCATCTGCTACCTCTGCCGTTGGGTCACCCGCCACCGGAAAAGGCAAGCGCTTCTCAACTTCATCAAATTCCTCAACCACCACGAACATACCTCTGTGGCTTGAATGTCGGCTTTCCAGTCCATCAATGAAGTTCCAACCACCATTACTCGCTGCCTCAGCGTTAGACTGCTATCAGCCTCCACCGCCCCAGACCCGTTTCTGGTGGATCAGGCCTTTCCGCCCTCTCCAGCCACAAGCCATGATTACATCGGGGAGGGTTCCACACCGGAAGCGCACCAGCCAAGCGTACTCCCTCGGGAGGAGGCTGCTCCCCACAGGACTGCGCATGGCTCAGAATGAGGCACTGTCCTGTCCCCGAACAGGCAACCAGCATTGTCTTCCGAGAAGAACGAAATTGTTTCCATCAGCACCCTCACTCCATCCAATGGCCACCTCTTTCTTCTTCAGCAAGACATAATTCTAGTGCTTGGCCTGCCGGTAGCCGCTTCGCCAGAGGAAGACATCAGCCATGACTTGTTAAACGACATGGCATGACTGGTATCCTCCAGGCCAATTTTTCCAAATTTCCAGATATTCTACTCTCTAGCCAGAACTTGGCATGCGTCCCAGTCAACTGTAGCCTGACGGTCCTCCACTTAACCACCAGCCAATTTAGAGGGCACGCTCGACTCTTGACTATAGCACGGTCTTACTTCAGTCGAAGCAAAGTGACGGTCTCTTTGGTTGAAGATAACACCATTTTTATCAGCGTCCTCACCGCCTGTGACATGTTCCAGATTCCGATCCTTCGTCAGCTTCCCTTCCAGAGGAAGACACTGACCACACCCCCGCCAGTCAACCGACTGCTCTACATCTTCCAGATATGCTTGCTACGGGGCCCCCATTCGTGCAGTAGGCTCTTTGCCTTAGCGAACCGCTCCCTCTTGTAAGCCAGAGCGTCCCAGGTGTGTACAGTTCCGGGCAACGTCTCCTCGTCGCCTTCCCTTTATCTACGGCCTTCAAGAAGAACGTCTTGGAGACAACTACTCTGTTCAACACAGTGGAACACTGTTATAACAGGGTCCTTGGAACTTTACAAATTCCTTATGTTGTCAGTTAGGGAAAATAAATAAATAAAAAAAGAAATTCTTTGTCATAAATATGACCTTGTATTATCAATGCTCGTCCCATCTGTCTTCAATTATACATGTATTGTGAGAGTCCATTGGGCTCCCTCCTAAAATGAGCATGAGCCACTGCCCCACTTTTCCAGGCAGCTGTTACATGCGTATGCAACGTAGCCTCCGACATATCTACAGCGTGGGTATCCAGATGTAATCCACATGGTAGCACTTTCCGGGCCAACTTCCTGGATCATTGCCCAAGTGAATACTCCATCAGTACATGGACCCAATCCCAAGTCTCTGTCACAGCCTTCTGGAGCTGCTGTTCCTGCCATCGATAGGCTCCCCCAGGCCATGGAGAAGTGCGTCCACACTTTACCTGGTGATCTCTAATGACCGCTACAAGTCTTAACCTACCAGCATTCAAGACTACGTCACCGGGCACCAAGACAAGAATGAACAAATCAACGTTTTCCAGGCAGTCTTCCTATCTTTTTCAGTTCTGTCACAGCAAATTCGTCATCATGACACAGACCTACTGCTGCGTCTTTCCAGTCTGCATCCCTAGGCATCTGGCAGCCGTTGGGATTTGTACACACCCCTTGGCACCCCATAATCCGGGGTTTCCCCAAGGGCCCTGCGGGAGAAATGAAGCTAGTCTATTTCCACTGCGTCTCACCACGTGCAACCCAGCAGAATGACCATTACGTAGCCCCCACTCACGTGGCTCCATGTGGGCACAGATTCTGCCTTTTGGCCCTGCCATATAATGCATACTGAAGTGAACACATGTTCACTTTAAAGTAGGCGTGTCCAAAATCTAATTACTGTGACTGTTATGAGGTCTGTCAAAAGTAGTGCAGCTGTGAGTCACCTAATTTGTTGCAATAGTGCTGTGGGCTTTCTCTTCTGATAATGCTCAGCATGATTGAAACGAAGAGTGAGAATTCTGTCAGAATGAATATTTTCTGTTGTTAGTTCTTTTGAATTTTGAACATAGAAGTTTGATTTGTATGCAGAGATCCTTTCCTAGAGCAGAAATTACTAGCAATTTCCTCCAGTCAAGATTAACATGTACTAGAATGAGTACTTTTCTTGGAGTGAGTTGCTATGGATGCTCATTCTGTTTTTCATATTGAAAACGTCATGCGGCCTGACTCCTCTATGCCGGCCATTTATTTTTCATGCATGCATGAAAATGATCAAAATTTTCTGATGCAGTCAAGGTGCCGGCGGCTACACCGGTTACAGAACCTGGCTTTCCTTCAATGTCTTCAACACCCTTCTGCATATTCAGGTGTTATACACTGCCACTAAAAACAACTTAATCTAGGTTACATGAAGTCTTTGTCTCGTTCTCTGACCTATTTCATTTCTTTCCCTCTTGTCAAGGTAAATTCCTTTGATGGGAAAGAAGAGTTCTCCTTTCCGTCCAGACCTCACTACAGTCATGCTAGAGACTCTGAATGATTATGTCATATCTATCTTTGAGTATATCTTGTGGCTTTCTTGTCTCTTTTTTTCTCACTGCCAAACAAAGTCACATTAATGGAAAGGACATGGGATCATGCAGTTGACCTGCAGACGATTCACATGGCAAGGTCCCACAACATAGTGGTAGACGCACTCTCCCTGGGATGATAGAGTAGCCTTACATTGATCTCTTTGCTTAACTTCCCATTATTTTCCTCTTTAGCAGGACTTTCTGGCAATGCTACATACATGACCGCATGGGACGTCATCTGCCCACCTTTCAAATATGTGACAGTATTTTTTAGCATTTTGTTGTGTGCGTCGATAGTCAGGCTTTGGCTACAGCTAACACTCCTGTGAGTACTATAACATACTTCCTTATGTACTTCTTTCACTTGGAGCTATGAGTATCTACAACTCATATCTACAACTCATATCTACAGGTCAACCCTAGCTGCCATACACATTGGTTTCAAAATCGGTTCAACTGCCCTTAACCACTTACTGCCAGGGCATTTATCAATGTTTTAGGATGCTGGGCCGGCATAATTATCATTTTTTCCGCTTTCAAAATTCTTCAAAAATTCATCATTTCATTTAATGGACATTTGGAGCCGCACGAAGTAATCTGTAGGCACTACTCTAAGTTGACAGGTGACCTTCATTGATGCCCGAGTATTTCAGTCAGGCCTGCAGCCTTGTAAAAAGAGCCCAGATTGTGCGGTGTTATGTAACTTTCTTTTGTTCACAAACCTGGCTTAGTACACAGCTGACCTCTTTTCAATAGGGGCCAGATTAGCGTGCAGCGGTGCTGTGTGGCTCATCGCTGTGGTCGTGGAGCGCTTTTGTCCCCGGTGGTAATCCGCTCGCTCCGATGCCCCAAACCCTGGTATACGATTTCAAAACAAGGCTGGATTATCACCACTTTTGAGAGTGAAAAATGTCAATGATGCCCAGCAGCCTGGTCTTTTGTTCGGAGTACGGTCTTTTGTTACAGGGCCCTGTTTCCTTTGTCCGAGTTCGGAGACCCTGGCCATGCATATAAAGCATACATCTCCGATTCCAGTGTCCCCGGCAGGAAGTGGTTAACAACATGATGTTCCATCACCTTTTGTTTGATATGCGTATCCAGTGTCCCCTTGTTGGGAAATTGGTCTGGTCATAAGACCTAAGCTAGGTTCTCTAGATGCTTTCCTGTCCTTCCTTTGAACCCTAAATAATACCTGCCTTACGCCCACCCATGTCAGGTTGGCCTTTCTCCTGAAAATGGCTACCACCTGAGGAGGCAGCAAACTATAGGCTCTCCCTATTGCCGAAGGCCATCTACATCGGGAGCCACATGGTGTTCACCTCATTCCTTCGATTAGCTTCCTGAAGAAGGATCAGACTCCCTCACCCAATATGTCTGATACCTTTACACTCTCTGCCTCCTTACATCCTGAGGACGATGCGGATAAACTTTAGAGCCCTGTTCATGTCCTGAAGTGGTACCTGACTTAAACAATATCATTGGAGGGATGATATTAACCCCATTGCTTATCACTTTCATGAGACCACACAGTCCAGCGGTGTCAGTACACTATATCCTGCTTGATGGCTCCAACATTAGATTTGCTAATCCAGTCTGGCCATTAAACTCTGATGAACATAGTCATTACTACGTCAGGGTTCATGACATAAGAGCAGTATCTGCATCTTGGTCTTACTCTCGAGATGTTTCTATTGCAAACATCTACAAAACTGCATGTTAGAAGTCTCCTTCTATCTCCTGCAACTTGAGGGATGTCCTGCTGAGCAACATCACAAATGGCAGGACAATCCTACTGTCAGCAGCGCAGAGGTCAAAGGGACTTCCTGTAGGATGGACGACAAGTCATTATGAAGTTCCTTACCATTTCTTAAATTTATACATTCTTCCTTGTTCATATATAAAAGTGTATTTTCAGCATTTGATGTGTCGTTGCCAACCCCCCACCTAGACCGGTGCTACTCTGCATATGTAGTGACTTTTTGGGTAGGTAGAGTGCCATAGACCCCTTCCCCACATTAAGTCTGGGTCGGGTCTACTAGAGAATACCTACCCAAACAGTCCTCTCCCACCCGTCCTCCCCACTCTGACTCCGACCTTTTGAGTTGCTTTTGAAAAGAAGGATGATCATGGCAGTGAGGCCGCGCTGCATTGTGGGAGGTCAGGGTGCACCACAGGTGATCAAATCTTTCCAGCGAATAAATAATACGCACATTGGAAATTTGCATATGTAGTGACTGTTTGGGTAGGTACTCTCTAGTAGACCCGACCCACACTTAATGTGGAGAAGGAATTTGGAATCCACATGTAGGGAAATAGCTCTTCATTTTTACAGAAATGATGTAACAACTGACACAGTCACAATTATGCCCCAACCTCATGGAATGAGCCGTTTATAAACACTGTATACTCAGTACTGGTCGGAGAGCTCGTGAACAAATTCACAAGCTTACTTGGTTGGACTCAAACCCATGACTTCCTGCTTACTAATGCAGATGTCGTAACCTCTTGACCACTGAGCTAGCCAGGGTCGGCTGGCCGGTCCGAGTCAGATGTAGCAGCGGGTACTGCCAACTATTATAAGTTGTACTTTGCACCAGGGAGATGTTAATTGTGTGGTTAAGATGTCTGCACTACTAAGCAGGAAGTCTTGGGCTTGAGTCCCACGAAGTAAGCTTGTAAATTTTTTTGCAAGCTGTCAGACAAACACTGAGTATACAGTGTTATAAATATGTACATTGGGTAAGGGCAAAAAAAATATAAATAAAAAATCTAATCAATAATTAACTTCCTGTTTAGTTTACAATCTCTTTAACTGGAGAATTTGATTCTTAATTCTTACATAGCAAAATGATGATCTTCGTTATTTCAAAAGACATTGCATGAAATATAAACGTGATGCTTTATTACCACGTAATCAAATGCTTTGTCGGCATACTTGTTCAGTTTGCTAGTCTTTACTTTGTGCATTGATACACGACCGTTCTGTAGTTGTGGCATCACACATTAGTTGAAAAATATAAGTTGTGGGGAGTAAAACACAGGGAAAAATTTTTTTGACCCCACAACTTTCCTAACAAGAGAAGCACAGTGCAGGCCTACCTCAAAATACTGGCGAGGAAGATGATGATGACTGCCATAAAAACATCACTTGTCAAATCAGTTGCACTTTACACAGCACATTAGCATACATAATAAATGCAGTCATCTACAATCTGTACTACTTTAACCCAGTAGGGTACAGTCCACTAATTCAAGCCCCATTGAAAACAGTGTGAAATCACCATTCTTCAGTTTCTTTACAATTTTCGGGGGGTTAACCAATTACATTTTTAATTGTTCACCCAAAACAAAGCCAACCCCCCAAAGGTCGAAGTTCCAAAGTCAGCACGCAGCCATTTTCCAAATGGCAATCGGCTACTTTCTCAGTCCTTTGGGAACATTTTTCAACCATATTTTTTATCTCTTCCGCCCTCAGATGGAAGCCCAAAGAAACAGGGACTCGATCCTGGCAAAGATTTACACAATCTCACCATTTTGGGGGCCAAACAATCCCCTTTTTCAAAAGATACTGTGGAGGCACTTTTAATGCTAATGAGCCTGACGGAAATTATTGCTTGAATTAGTGGACTGCATCCAGTAGCAACAATACACCATTTTGAGATTGTTGCGCAAGCACTTCATGTGTTAATTATTTCACAGATTTGGGTGTGGGCCATAAACATTCTCCACATGTATGAAAAAGTCACAGGAAAGGCAAGCTGTATTCTGTAGTTTGGAACTCTTAAAAAATAATTAGATGTTCATTTAAGGGAATCATTTTACATGATGACAGAGATCAAAGAAAAACATCACTCCAGGCAAAGTTAATTTTTATTTCGAAATATCTTTTTTTATACTGTCATGTCAATAATGTCAGCACACTCTGTTTTTGTTATCACAAGAAGCCCATTCTGAATGTTTTAATCTGACTAGCCCAGGCCCAATTTCAAAATCTTTTCAACAATTTCAACAGATTGAGCACAAATGTACATATTTTCATGGAAACTGAAACCTTCCTTTTGTGGCAGACCCAGGAGACTTGTCTGATCAGAGATGGGATTTGACCTAGCCTAACCCCACAAATATATTTAGTAGCCTTGTGCAAGGATAAGCGGCTACCCAGACACAAGGGGGATGTCAGCTAATGAACAGTGGATTAAGCCAAGGAGCAGTTTGTTTGATGGAAAATTTACCATCAACTAGGGAGACAGGATGATACTGGTATCAAAGCAAGGAAATACGGGGAAAACTTACTAAACAGCACAGTGACTCAGGGTTGACAATAAATCAGTGTAATAAGTTTATTACAATAATTATTAAATGAGGAATATCAAAACACCAGGTTTATTTATACATTACACCTCACAAGGCTACTCAATATGCCTCACGTGGTAAACTTGATCACCTGGCAACTCTTACATAAGCTAGACTGTTACCAAAGGTATTTAATACATATACATGTACTAGCAAGCAGCGATAATCTGCATGGAATGTTAATCTGATCAAGGCATGATAACCCTCACCATCTAGGGTCAATTAATCCAAAGGATAACCCTTGAAGGAACCAAAGTGCTCCCAGTTACCCTCAAGGCAAGTCAGTTCCAATGACACCTGGATCACAACCTAGCCGTCACCCCACCTATGGCCGATGTTAACAGACAGCAAGCAATCCCCAATGAATCACCGTACCACTAGCTCTTAGCCAGGAGTTAACAACCTACGCTTATGACTGTTCCCTCATTAATCCAGACCCAGTAAACAGTTCACTACTACTACTCCACCTACTGGCCAGAACATTCTGTCTACCCATAGCACACTCCACTACGTTCCAGTGATGCTACTGCTGTACGACCTTCCAGCAAAGTAACTGAGCGCGTGCCCTAAAGCACACAATAAGCACCCAGACTGACTGCTGATACATGCAACACAGGAATCTATAGTTAATGAGTTAATGACTGTTATCTGTGCCTACCCCTGTTTCACCACAATATGCAACAGAATAGAGTGTAATCTGCCAACTAGAAGCCATTCTAGCACTTACTGTCACCTCTTTATCAGGAAATGTTCATGTTGTCAGTGTTGCACAGTTTGTGAACATGACCAGTACAGGAGATGTAGGTAGTTATAGTTGATGTTGCATATTGCTTGCTTTGTAAATGGCAACAAATAAAGAACAACAGGTGCAGTTGGCAATGGCCCAAAGTAGTCAACACCGGACTTCATGAATGCTGGCTGGCCTGGCTCTAAGCGCTCTTCTGGCAAGTTGGCCATTTTCTGCACCTGGAGGCGTCCTCGGTATCTTCGGCACAGCACACATTTTGCTATGATGCTGCGTACTAACTGACTGGCCCTTGGAATCCAGTACGTGCGCNGACGACCTTGCCCTAACTGGTATGATGGCCATGGTGCAGAGACCTGCGCCGGCTCCCATATGGGAACTTGCTCTTTCCTTGCATGGAGCCATGAAGGTGGAACATGAGCTCCCCTGTTCAGTGTTCTTGGGCGTCTCATGCTTTGGGGACTCCTCCGTTTTCTCCTGCTCCCTTTCCTGGTGAAGCACTGTGGGTTGCAGGGCACCGCAATCCTCACATTTGGCTCTGGCTCTGCACTGCTTACCAAGATGACCACCTTTAAGGCAGCCAAAGCAAAGTCCCTTTGTCTTCAGAAATTGCAATCTGTCGTGTAGTGGTTTTGCTTTGAGCTTTCTACACTCCTGCATCATGTGTCCTGGTCCCTCGCAGAAAATCCATGGCTTAGAGCTTGCTGTGCCAGCCGCTGGTTTGGTGCTTGACTCTGGAGAGGCATACTTCTTGTTGGTCCTGCTGCACTTGGCCACTCCACAAGCACATCCAATCTTCTTGACTTGATGCCGCTGAGGGTGTCCTAGATGCGTGAATGTTACGGGCTCCTTCTTGTTCATGACGATGTTTCTCCATCGTTCTTGTACATAGAATGGCAGCTTGGAGACCAATCTTTTAATGTTTTCTGAATACTCCAGAACTCTCGCCGCATTCATGGCGCACACTGCATTCTTGCATTCCACCAAGAATATGGCAAATGCATCCAGTCCTGATGGATCATCATGTCTTATTTCTGGCCATCCAAGAGTACACTGAACATAAGCATTGGCCGGAAGATCAACATCTCCATAGCGCTTGTCTAATTCTTTTGAGTGCGGCTGAGTTATGGTGTTCCATATGTGCCATCCCGCGTCGCATTTTCCAACGTGCGTCGCATTTTTCAACGGGCGTCGCATTTCTCGAAGGGCGTGGCATTTTTCAACCGGCGTCGCATTTTTCGACGGGCGTCGCATTTTTCAACCGGTGTCGCATTTTTCGACGGGCGTCGCATTTCTCGACGGGCGTCGCATTTTTCAGCCGACGTCGCATTTTTCAACCAGCGTCGCATTTTTTAACCGGCGTCGCATTTTTCGACGGGCGTCGCATTTTTCAACTTGCGTCGCCTTTCAATGTGAATAAGCCATTAATCATCAATGGTCAACCTTGGTCCAGCCGGACCTGACGTTGTTGACGTGGATGCTAAAAGTGTGCGTACATATTTTTAATGATTATGGAAGCGGATAAATTAGCATGTATGCGTCGATTAATTGTATGTAAATTTGCGGAGAATTCGAAGCAGCGTTCTCAGGCTGACAGCACAAGGAATGAAAACATATCCATTTCTATAAAACAATGCACAAGTGTTATTTCCACGCATGGGCAGCAGGATAGCGATACTAACCGTTCAAAGTCTAACTAGTACATGTACACAAATACTACAGCCATAGGCCAACACTCACTAAAGTAGGCCAATACCTGATGGCTTTACGATGTCGAAAGACCAAAATTGAAAGAACCTCATCGTAGCTGTAGCCTGTTTCAAAGTAATGACGGACCAATTGATCTTGTTGTAGGATAGTGTCATTGCCGTCAGTGTTGAAAGCATGTTGTGGTTGTAGCAACGTATACATTTCTACTCAGGTCGGAGGCTATAGCATGTAGGCTACAGGCTGTGTTATACCAGGCAAGGTATGGGACGGAGGGGTACCCTCCTTACCTGTCTAATCCGTATACACACTCCAGACTATTGTTACCTAACACATCCCCCCAAGAAGTCTGTAAAGAATTTCTGAGATTCCGATTAAACAATGACCAACACAAAGGTGGGGGTTCTCTCCGTCCAATAACTTGCTTCAAATGGGCTGTGTGGAGGTCAAAGTTAAATTTTTTCAACGACCGTTGAAACGCCCGTTGAAAAATGCGACACCGGCAGAAAAATGTGACGCATTTTTAGACCGGGCGTCGCATTTTTCGACCGGTGTCGCATTTTTCAACGGGCGTCGCATTTTTCGACCAGCGTCGCATTTTTTAACCGGCGTCGCATTATTTACGGGCGTCGCATTTTTCATTACTTCATCGGGAAGACCTATAGAGGCCAAGATCTCGTCCATCACCGGTACTGCAAGCTTATTATAAAACACTCGAAAACTAGTCTAATAAAGAATGAAGTTATCTGTTGTGGAGATTCTCACATGTACGGCAACATTTGTCACAGAAAAAAGAAAATTAGACAGAAACGCATGTACATGTACGTGTAACCCCAGGGTCGATCAAGAATCAGCAGCTACGACGAAACAGCCTTTTCAAACAATGACCCTTTTCAAACCCAAATCTACATGCAGTCCTCGAGACCTTTGGAAGTCATTTCGTTGAGTAATTAACACAAGCCCCCCCCCCCCAAAGAAAGATAAATGATGCCCATGACCAGACGGCCTTCACCGGGAGAATG
>NW_019091558.1:164539-179557 GCF_001949145.1 Acanthaster planci
AAGAGTCCAATCAGTGGAAGCAAAATTATCTGGGAAGTAATTTTCTGCAAACAAATTTGAAAAGTACTGTTCCTCTAAGAAACCACAGGGCTTAAGGTGTAGGGGTGTGGCTGTGGTGTTTCCCAGTTTTTCAATGGGAAAGCACGACTGTTGTGCATGTCTTGGGCATCATGAGGGCACTCAATTCTGTCCTTTCCACATCTAATTGGGAGAAATTTTCCCTCATTTATGCATGAATGTTATTTTTTGGTCCATCTGGGGTCAGTTTGATGTGATTTCTTTCCACTTTAGGGGCAGAGGGAGGTTAAAAAGTGGGGGGTGTCTAAGTAATTTATCAGCACAGCTGAAACACACATTGTTGAATTGAACAAGGTTCTCTGTATTTTGCAGGTGACTCTTGACATATTAAAGATTACAGGACATTTGGGAAAGTTCATTTCAGCAACTAAAACATTCTTGGTAAATCTATAACTGTGCACAATGGGCCTTTGATGACGTGTCTTAATTCCCAGATGTGGCTGTCCATTTGCCTCCAACTCACAGTGGAAGATTTATTAAACGACCCCTATAATGGCTCCTTGGCCAAGCCCTCTTCACTGTGCAGTCTCTATTGTCCTAGCTTGGTTAATTACTGCCCCCAAAGATTACATGAGATTACATCTTCCCCTCTCTCTCCCCCCCCACCCTCCCCCCAACCTGCCATGAAATAAACTCCCATGTGATTTGGTCATCATGCTGGGGTTCAACATTGAGTATTAAATAGTACATGCACTGTGCTACATGGTCACACGGAGTAGAAAGTTGCTCAAACTTGCAGTGCAAGCTATTTCTGCAAAATGGGTTGCTTGGGATGTGCAGTTTACAAAAGGAAGAAAAGTTGGTTCCAGAAAGGCCATAACTTGTCACCTGCAAAATGCATGCCAGAACACAGCCAACTGAAGCTGGACTCGCCAACAGTCTACATAAGGCTAACACAAGAGCAGATGAAACTCGCTGTTGCCAGAGATGAACAGGGGTTCTTTTGCACCACGCCCAATGCTGTGCCAACAAGGGATGTCATGCTGCTCCGTCCCAAAGCTGCTGAGACTTCTCCTCTTGACAACCTCCAACACAAGATGAATGCAAAAGTCAAGTGTCAGGGTGCAGCGGATCAGTCTGAAGGAGGGGTCCGAGCGACATACCAGTTTGTCGACATCCATTCTGCAGTCAACCTGGGTGCCCTGTGCAGCTGATCTACATGTAATTGCAGTGATGTTGAATTCCAAACATGGAGAACTATCATCTGTAGCTTTCACTTCAGCAACAGCATGAAGGATGTCTATACACAAGAAACAAACAAGGAAATTGACATATTCAGTTGATATCAACATGTAGATAATCAAACACAGTGAACTAGTAATAATATGGTTTTGTCCTGGGGGAATAACAAGAAATAAACATGTTGGATGTTTTGAAAATATGAAAGAAAAACACTGCCTTCATGTTTTACGGCATTTTCTGAAGTGTATCATGTAAAACCTGCCAACTTCTTTCTGTTCTGAAGATCTGCAAAGACTTCAAATGACATGGGGACCAATTGAAAATATCAGGATCTTTTCACTGATAACTTTGCACTATTCTTCCGAAACCAGCTTGAACAATTTCTGCCGTTGTCTTTCAATAATTTATAGTGGTTACATGTACACATACAAGTAAATCTCACATCCTTTCGGTTGTAGTCTAAGCTTGCTACGAGTATATTTATGAAGCTGTTCCCACTCTTCTCAGGTTCCGTCTTGCTTCGACTGCACTTCCATATCAATGATACCAGGGCCATATGTGAAGACCGCCCTCATGTCTGTGCTGATGAACATCTGTATCATTGCAAAAGGAAAGCATTTATTACAGGTGTAGCAGTTCCTGTGTTGATGCATGGGAAAACTTGTGTCAGAACTTGAACAAAACTATGGCGTACATGTGCACATGTACGTTTTCATTGGTATAGCAACCTTGAGTTCTCACTAAATGGGGAGTATGTGGGGTCCCAAATGTTAAAGTGGGGGAATAGGGCATGATGGTACATGAATGTACCCCTCCCACACACACACGTATACATGTAGACACTGCAGATGGAGGGCATACTTTCCAAACTATCAGACTGAGGACTTCTCGTCCATGTGAGTGCAGCCTATAACACTGATGACAACACTCACAAGCTTTTGGTTGTTTTGGCCGCTAAAAATAGAGTGCGTTGTTGGCCTACTACTTTGGGGTTCGTCATCAATATGATACAATGTTTCCAGAGAATGAATGGTGTGGCGTATCATAGCTGAACTTGCCTACAACTTCATTGTGTTACAACAAAAGTCTTTGATGTTTCTCCAAGTACGGGTCTGCAGTACCACAGTGCAAGCTGCTTCGATGTCCAGCTTGCCAGGAACTTTCCTCAACTGGAAGATTTTGCGCAGGCCTCCTTGGACGTCTGTCTTCTCCGCTGTAGTCCAGGGATGCTGCTTCACTCGTTTCGATGGCGGAGAGGGTTCCCTTCTTCGAAATGCAGCAGCAACACCAGGAAGCTGTCCTATTAATGTAGAGGCAAGAAAAGGACATTAGAAATGTAGGTGACAGCTCAGCAGACAGCCAGAGTAACAGACAGACAGACCAAATCTTACCATTTTCGACGGATTCATTGCAGGAGTCTTCACTGCTGTCACTGCTGTCCCCACTGTCACTGCTCTCCTCTTTACTGGTGAAGCCTTCTGAGAGTAAACCCCAAATGGAGATCAATCAGTTAAAGCACACATACATGCAAGGGTGTCTGGCAGTCTCTGCTTGGCGTTGAGATATGGGGAGGAATGGCCGGCCAAAATGGAACATTATTTGGGAGTTTTTGACGCAAGATACATTTATGGGGGTGATTTTTGGTCCCCGTCTTTCTTTGTACTGGTCTGTTCTTCGGGGGGGGGGAGGTGAATAGGAAGAGAGCTATTCTTTCCAGCCGAGTATGATGCCCTACAAAGTGGGAGTCTGGGTTGGGTTGACTTGGTTCGAAGTCAAGCATTGGGTAGACAGAACATGGGAAACATAGTTTGAGAACAAGGTACCCTTACCTCCAGTTACATGCAGATCGTCCAAGGATTTGCCCTGCTGGGAAGGCAGGTTGCCCCTCTCCAAACTCAGGAAAAGTCTGGACAGTTTGGTGACCCGCTGTACAGTATCTGGCAACTGGGAGTATTCGCGATGTACCTGCAGATCGTGGCCCATGAAGTTGGCTAGAGTTTCAAGCTGATGTTCCTTTAATGCAAGAATTTGCGATGCAGTTGCTACATGTTTACGGAGTTTGGTGGACCGGATGCTGAATGCATTGTCAAGGCCAGCCTTATCTGCATATGCCCTTAAACAGTCACTCCCTCGTATGTGGCCTCTCCTGCCATAACAACACCGTGCGAACAAGAAGTTGTTGTCTTGGGCTACTCCAGCTTCATGTCTCTTGGCAACAAGGGCATTCAACCGTGCTACTGCCTCATTGCTTAGAAGCATGGGAACAGTTCTGCCTCTCTTGCCGACTATTTCGACAACACGGAACATCTTGCACAGCTGGCGTTTTAAATCATTCAACAGGCATTCCCCCTCCAGTTTGGCAGTGCTGTGCTTGTGGAAATCTTCAAGTTTCATCGTTGAAACCTCCCCCTGCCTTCTTCGGTTGAACATGATGAGGTGGCACAGACTAACCTCATTCAATTTCTGCCAAACTGACCTGATTTGTCTGCCCCGAGCACCCTGGAGGACTTGAAGTTCCTGGTTGCCAGCTTCATGAAGGAACAACGACAGGTGGACTACATCGGCATTTGTCAGGAGAATGGTGACTTTGTTGCGTTTTCCTTGGTACAGCGTTCTGTGTGCATGTGTGGACACAAGGTCTCGCCAGTTCAATTCAGAAACTCTTCCGCACACTCCGCTTTGTGTTTTTGGCCGGACTCTAGGGCACTTCCTTTCAAGACGAGTGCACACTTCTTGACTGAATAACCAATCTTCAGCGCTAGTGACGGAACATCGTACAACTGTTTGTCTTCCCTGAAGCCGGCAGTATCGTGGACGGCCTTCACAATATCAGAAAGGTGGTGCGGATGGACAAATGATTGGAGTGATGCATTTGGTTGCTGGGTGTTCTTTCGGAGTTGTATGATGAGTCGACCCAATTCATGTACCCTGTTACGGATGTAGCCATGCAGATCTACATCGTGCACTACTTTCATGTATTCACGCTTGGCTAATTCAACAATCAACGTGTCATTCTTGACTACCAAAGCCACATCATCTCTCTTCATTGGACTAAGAACCTGGTGTAACTGGAAAGACACGCCAACAGGAGGAGGTTACAACAAATCACTCTCGTGAGCAACCCGTCTGCCCACACGAGCCCTCTTACCAGTGCTGTCAGTCTGTAGAGTGGGTGCTGGCTTCAAAGGGCACACGTGTCGCCACAAATCAGTATGCACATAATACCCGTAACAATATACGCATGGTCCATATGCATGGGGAGATACTTTGCAATTTGGCCTGTACCCGACAACGAGCACACCACGACCTTCACGAAGAACCTGACAGTTGTGCCTGTGATTACGACTTCCATGCTTATCACATAAAACAAACAAACAGTGATAAAAAGGGGGCCAATTAGCCAGAAAACTTGTCTATGTTACAGAGAGCTAGTGCACGACGTGTCGCCACTTGAGCAGTGCCACCAATACAATTAGAAGTGTATGAGTTAAGGAGTAATTACTTGTACTTGCTTTTGAATCTAGATAGAGTATTTAGGTCTCAAAGAGATTCATCCAATGAGTTCTAAAGTTTTGGCCCATCATATTTAATACTTTGTTGGGCAAGTCGGGTTCTTATTTATGGTAAATGAAATTTAGATTAAGATTTAAAGGGTCCAGGAAGTGAATTTTTCTTAGAATCACTTTGTGTGTATTTCAGTACTCTTCTTCCATGTATGGAGACTGTTTGACATCATTCTTGAGTTACGTGAACTGAACAGTGCACTTTTTCAGACATTTAAAATTTACCAATCATTTCTGGACTAGTGAGGGCACTTTTGCTTTGATGTAAATCCAGGAAGACACAGTTCAGGTTGCATGTTTTCATGTTCAAATTGTGAACCCCAAATTTGCTATCTGGGAACATTTCTGTGAAAAGCATTTTGCTGGATTATTGCCATATACTTACACAGCAATAAATTACCAAAGAAATGAAATCTGCCATAGCAGTGGTTAAAAAAATCAGTGCAACATTGAGTTTCAGTGCCTTGGATGATGTCATAGTTCTGCTAATGAATATGCAAATTGCATTAACATAACCAAAAAAGCATCAAAATATGAGTTAAGATTTCAAAACAAACATTTAAAATAGGTCAATTGAAACCCAAAGATGCAATTTCAAGGGTGTTTGGTAAACTTTATTACAAAAAAATCATATTTCCTGGTTCCTTTACATTCTTGAATGTGGCTTTAAGAAACATTTGCACGCTAATGACCATCAGGATGGTCTTTAGTTTAGTGCTGGCTTCATCTTTATGGGTTTTAAATTCTTGTAAAACCAAGGCGTGCAAGAATGTGATTTTTGTTTTTTTACAGGAACAGAGGAAATGAATGAATTTCAAAGCTCCAAAAAGCTATTACTGCATCAGATGACTAAATACCAAAGAATGATATTAGACATCTCGTTTCCATCACAAAAGCTGGCTGGGGTTCAGTGTTTGGCGCTGATCAATAAGCAAACCTAAGTGGAAGGAGGAAATATGCATGTACATGTGAAACTCAATGGGTGAAGGTGGTTTTTCAGTAGACTTGGATGAGGACATCGATTACCAGTTGCTTTTACCACTGGAATGTTTACCGACTACAATTTCAGTACAAGGACAGCAGCATGGCTCACTACAAGCACTGAATGATACAGATTCCCATTAATTAAAGCACTCTGCATATAACTAAGGTACTGAACATATTTGAATGTTCGCTAAACGTCAGTGCAACTGACCGTGTAAAACCAAAGCACAGGTGCACCTGTACCGTACAGCATAATCTAAAGTTTTAAGGCTATACACAGCAATTCACAGGATAACACAGATACATGTCATCTAAAATTGTATGAATTTTACCATAAATGTTTATGTAGATGAGGGTGTATGGAGTCAAATATAAAACAACCGCCTGTAATTAGTAATTAACAAACTCTGCAGGCTGTCCCAAAACATGAAGCAACTTGCATTACGCACTCACACAGTTTAGAAGAAGCATCCAAGACAAAGCGTGCACGTTGCTCTGGTTCTTGCTGCTAAAATTAGAGTGCTGTAACCAAAGTTAAATGTATATAATGGATGGGAGAACAGCTGGGCATGTGAAAAGGAAGAAATTTTCACTGTTTTTATTTATTTAACTTCGAGGGGGGACTTGTTTACCTACCCAACCCCATTTTTTATTTAAGAAACCTGAGTTTTCATTCAGTACTACACCATGATGGCAGCCATGTTCAATGCCAAGACCACGGGAGCAGTAACCAAGGTGTCATTACAATGACTTAGGAGGGCGATTGGCGTTACCTTCCTGCATTTGTTTTTGTTCTAATTGCCCTCCATTATTATCTGGAAATGGTGCATGCACAACACCAATGAACCTTCCAATATCAGTAATAATTTTTTGCCATGATTTGGACCAAAAAAGGACAAATGCATTAGAAGCATTCACCACATTCCAAACCATAGTGGAACATGCAACACATGTGGGTTGTTTCCTTGTGTGCTGCATACTTTTACGCCCAGGCTGGATGTACATGTACACTCTACTGTGCCACTTTCCATGGTTTTACTGACTCTGCACTGTCTGCTCTGGACTTTCCTGGAAAAAGTGACCAAGGAATTTTTCCTGGGCAGAAGTTGGCCATTAAAAATAACCATGTGACAAAGTAAAAGTAACTGAGAGCAAGACTTGCTGGGATGTCCACACTGGACTTAAAATGGGAAAAGTACTCATTGTCTTGGTAACTTGACCAAAAAAAGTCCAGTGTGGACTGGGCTTACATAATTTATATAAATTGTGTAAGCTGGAGCATAGCTCATGTCTGATGCACAACCAGAGACACTAGGCACATCATGAGTTGGGCTTTAACAATTGCAATTTTAGACAGTGCTCGTCTGCCAAATATGATGTTCAGTAAGTTAGAATTAACCAAACATAATAAACTTATAACAGAAATGGTTATGATTATTTGGATTTTATGGCCTAATGTGGGTCAGCTCACGTGATATGAGCACATCACATGAGAAAACCTTACATAGTTGGCCAATCTGTGTTAGGGTGTTTTTGTGACATCTGTCTGTCCAGGTTTCACAAAATGGGTGTCAAATAATTGCAAGACATTACTTAAATGCAAGAACGATTGTGAGAAAAAAAGGCATTGCAATGACACTAGAGGAAAATGTCACGGGGATGGAACCACCTTACCTCCCAATTCATTTAGGGTGAATTGACTATGCATTTAAGAGGCTTTGATGATACTTTCAAAGAATAATAGTTGAATGTTATAAAAGGCTTGATCTCAAAATTAATCAATTTTGTAACCATTCAGCCAGTAAATATACATTTTCCTATGTAGTATTAGGATGTACACTTTTAAATCTCATATTGTCACTTCATGTTGACAAATAAGAGTGCAAAACAGAAGCAAAAATTACCAAAGAACCAAAACCAAAAAAATTAGATCAAACTTTTTAAAAGTGTAACCCGGTTGCTTGTTTGTTTGAACTTACAAATCTCTGATCATTCCAGGTTGCTTTACACATTGTATGCAGTGGAGCTGCTGGAAGGGTTGATTTTAGATTCAAATATTGAAGATTGAAAAGCTTTGAAGCTTTAGTTTGACTGTAAGAGATGAACAGTTTGCTTGTTCTTGTTCTCGATACTGACAGGTATTACCCAACAGCTGAAGACATGGAAACGTACAAAAAATTTAAAGAAAGGCAGGCTGAGCTTGAAAATGCCGACCAGTTTATGCTGCAGCTGTGTGAGATTCCTCATCTCAAAACAAAGTTGGATGTGCTGATGGTTGTCAATGAACTCCCTGTTCAGTACGAAGACCTTGCTCCGGTATGTATCTGTGACAGGTGTTAAATCACAATTATTTGGGAGGTCTCCTTCATTATCATTTTAATTTCTCTTGGTCATTTTCAATTCTGCAATTTGTTAGTGTGACCAGGTGGAGTTTCCGCCCTACTCTTACCTGACGCTGGTTCTTTTTCTTTCTTCAGTCAGTGAGTCACATTGATTGCATTCCTTTCAACTACATTATGTATTGCACTTTAGCAGACCATGTGTGTTGTACGCAGCCATGCATAAACAATTCTAACTAGCCCCATCTTGCGGCCTTACACCTTTTTGTTCTGACAGTCCCACCCTGAATTTTATGTGCAGAATTAGAATGTGTTGCATCCTTGTTTCTGCCCTTTTTGCACACTGGACATTCTTTTTGGCATTTTCAGAGTTTATTTCTTGAGCAAAAATGCATGAGTTGTTGATTTGAATTCAACTTTAGCCAATGTTAATGTCTCCCTTTTTGCCAGCCTCTGCTGATAACCATTACATTTCAGGCAGCCTGCAACTTGTGGGAGGGATGAACAAGCAGTCCAAATGACAGTTCTTCCTCATCCCTGTTGAATGTGTTTTTTATTTATGATACCCTTGCTACACCCGAATAATCATTGTATATTGGAACTAGCTGTTTCCCCCATTCTTTCCGAGTGGATCCACTCGGTAACATTAGTTTCACTTTGTGTTGTTAAATGTCATACACCAGATGCTACGATATTTAAATGTTTTTAATAGCAATAGCAAAGAGTTTCCTCTCATCGGACACAACAGGTGGCAGAGCAGCGATAAACAATAATTTCATAGTTGAAAAAGAAACTCCCTGGAGCATTGTGTGTTTTATCACAGTGTTTATGAACAATCCCTGAGGCAGCCCAGGAATGTGAGACACAGACCAGCATGGTCCTATGGCACAGTTTATGTGGCAGATGTATTCAGTTTTTCGTCACTGAACAGAAAAGTCAAGAAATAAAAGTCTCGTGGAATAATTTTGCAAATTTTCATAGTGACGGTTGCACTCTGCTCCCAGTTGCCACTGCCAAATAAAGATGTTCATCTATAAACTTTAAGAGCCTGTGTCCATGGGCAGAGATCCCAGGGGATCAGGGGATATATCCCTTCCCCACTTTTTGACCAGAAGGGGGGGGTTACCAATATAATCATCCCCCACTCTCAAGTCACTTACCATGCACACCCTTAGCCTGCACCACCAATTACGCACTTGCCAGCTTCATAGTCTCACCTGGGATGGAGGCCTTGCTGAGCTTTCAGAAGTCATCCCCCCACTTGTGACAAAAAATCTCCTTCCATACCTGTGTCACCTGGGCACAAGTGTTGTAGACAGGATCAAGTTGAAGTAGACAGGATCAGTAGGGCGTCTGTCAATGCCCTACTTGCAAAACAGTTGTTTCCCCTTTATACTCCCGGAGCAACATGGCCCCCAAGCCCACATTACTAGCATCAGTAATTAGTTGTGTTCTCGTTGCACCAAGTCGATAATATCCAAGAGTCTCAGCTTGGGTTAGGCAGTTCTTCAACATCTCAAAACTGTCTTCTTGTTTTTTGCCCCAGATGAACTTTTCGTGTTTTTTTTTTCTAATCAATCTACGCAATGGTTCAGCTACAGTTGCTAAATTTGGAATGTACTGTGCCGAGAAATTCACAAGTCCTAAAAAACTCTTAACTTCACCCACATAAGTTGGTCATCTTGCCTCTTTCAGGTCTCTGATCCACCCCTCTGTGGGTTCAACTCCATTCTTGGACAACACATGCCCCATGAATGTTATCTTTGACATACTGAACTGGCACTTGCTCCTATTCAAGGTCAACTTCTTTTCTTTCAGTTTGCACAGAACTTTTTCTAGCCTTGCATCATGCTCTGCTTGTGTCTTGCCATGAACAATGTCGTCTAATATGTTCTGAACCCCTTCACAATCATGCAATGTCTGATACACCACCTGTTGGTATTTTTCTGGTGCGGCACTGATACCAAACATCAACCTTGTATATCTTTACAGACCTTCATGAGTCATGAAAGTTGGTGTTTCTCTAGACTCTCCATCAAGTTCGATCTGATGATACCTATACTTCATGTTTAGCTTACTCAATACCTCACTACCATTCATATTGCACAATATATCATCAACAGTTGGAATTGGGTGCCTCCCTCTGATAATGGCCTCATTGGCTCTACGCATATCAACACAGAGTCGAATATCTCTATTGCCTTTGAGTACAACAATCACAGGGCTCACCCATGAGGTTGAGTTATTGACCTTCTCAATTATACCCTGTGACTCCAACTCATCCATTTTGTCACTGACTTTCTGTCGCAACGTTTATGGTATCTGATACATTTGTTGTGCACTGGCTTAACCTCTTTGTCAATGTGAAGCTTTAGCTTATAATCTTTTAGTTTTCCTACCCCGTAAAAACATTCTGGGTATCGATCGGTCACTTCTCCACCCATCAGGTTTATCCCGAGTCTAAGCACACCCAATTCACTGCAGGTGTCTTTACCCAAAAGTACAGGCCCCTCTTCATCGACAACATAGAAATCAGTCTCTACACTAGTGTCATATGAACCACTCACTTTAACTTCTGTGGTGAACTTCCCAATAACTTTCAATGGATTGTTCCATAAGCATACAACTTCTTATTGCTTCTTTCTGACTTACACTTGATTCGTTTGCTATTCAGATCTTCCCCCAAACTTTTACTGATGACATTAACTGAAGCTCCACTGTCGATAATGACATTTGCTGGTAAACCTTGCCCTTGATACACTTGAAATTTTCCTTCCTTCTATCTTCCATGGGGGGTTCGTCCAACCCAGAAGTGGACCTTGTGGCACTGTGAATACACATTTTTATACAAAGGCCTATCATAATGTGCTTTTGAACAAGTTGTATGTTTTTCGCGAACTGAAGGATTGCATGTAAGACTTACATACTTCAGTTTTTAAAATCATCCACAGCGTGTCATAAATTGAATTTGCGCGTCACTGAGCACCTTCAATCAGGCACTGGGTGACAAGCGAATGATGTGAACTTTGTTTTTTTTAATCTCAGAAAATCCCACCAAAAAATCAGACGTTCTTTAAAATTGATAAATTCTAGTAGATAATTATTACCTCCACTCACTTACCTAAGCAACAAATTGTATGTATATAATTTGGGGTACATTTAAAAGAGTTAATTTTGCTCCTCGGAAAAAACAAAATGGAAAATTGGGCCAAAATATCATTTCATCGGAATTTTGTAGCGGATATATGATATTGGCATTTATTAATTGGAATATTTGGAGTTTGGTTAAACTTCATCTTTCGTGATATTGTAGGTAAAATATTTCTCTCTCAACACAATTGTTAGAAGCGAAAATTTGAAGTGTTCCACTTTAGGGTCTACGCTACTTTTGGGTACAGTATCTTCAGTTATAATGCGAAGCAGTGCACAAATGAGTGTTGTTATTAAACCAAAACTTGCCCAAGTCCTTGAAATTACCAATTTTAGTGGGCTAGATTAGTGTCCTTACTGGGAGGGCCATGCAGCAGTTCTTTCTTTTTAACATTTAACCAATTGACTAGTAAAATTACAAACAACATGGATAACACAACTGTAAAAGACAAACTAAACAGACGTGCCACACAATTTGTGAGGTGTGAACGGTACTTATGGTACATTTACAAGTCTTTTCATTCTCTCTGGACTGGTTTCCTTCATTTCCAACACTTTAGTAGAGCCAGTGTAAATGGCACCCAACAAAAATATGACTGTGTTGCCCATGCACCTGGAGCGCTGTGCCACTTGCATGCGTGGCCAGGCGGCAGCCTGGGCTAGGCTGCGCTGAGCCGAGGCACAGCAAGGCGTTTAGTGACTGATTGTATTCTTCAAATGTTGCCGTATA
The DNA here is from genome assembly GCF_001949145.1 of Acanthaster planci. The sequence continues at coordinate 176,566 of NW_019091558.1, forward strand.
ACCCAACTGGAGTATACTAAGCCTCAGGGACATTTTCAGTATGAGAATCAGCATGTAAGCCACGGCTTGTATTCCGACAATTATGGTATATTAAAAATATGAGTTTGTAATTTAAAAAAAACACCACCAACTAGCGGAACTCAAAAGCGAGCAGGGGGATCGTTTGAACCCCCAAACCCCTTCAGCCTACAGGCCTATGCCTACATCATGTAAACGGAACGCATACCCTGAGTTTGACTCACTACCATCAGTGTCATACTCTCTCTGCCCTCCAACTGTTGTCGTTTTCCATATCTCTCCCTTATTTGTCCACTTCTGCGATTGTCTCTTGTGTTGGTACTTTTTGGTCATTCTACATTGGTTGCAATCATTCGCAAACAATCCATTGTCAACGACCGTCCCTTCTCCAATAATTTAGTACGGATCTTGTGTGATTTACACTGTGCAATCACTTGGTCTCTGATTTCCTTAAACTTGCACAGTATTGCCTTTTGTCTGAACCGAACGATGTATTGGTCGACTTTCTCGTTGTTGGTTTGCTCCATCCTGCGGAATCGATACCTCTTGTACGGTACATTGATTTTCACCTCAAAGTGCTTTGTCAAAGTCTTAACAACTTTATTATATTCGTCTGTTCCTTCCTCCTCCGTCAGAAAGAAGAAAATATCTTGAACCTCCCTTCCTGCAAAATGCAGCAGAAGGGCTCATTTTTGTCCTTGTGAGACGACCCCTTTGCCCATGGTAAAGCACGCAAAGCCCCGTAACCACCGACGCCATGCTTGCCTTAGCTGTGTCGGGTCACCGTGCGGATCAAACTTGTCAACCCGAATCAGTTGATTATTCTGCTCCATTCCTGGTGGTATTTCTTCACTTCCCAAACTAATCACAGACTCAAACGTGACTGAAATCCTCGTCACCAACTGTAGCATTTGCATTGAACATGGACTGAACCATGGATTAAACCAAGACGAATTTAAACTACCTGCTTGCTGTGTTTATTGCTCTTCTGTCCTGTATGTAATAACCCACCTGATACGTGTCTCTTAAGCCCCAGGGCCTATACAATAATACTGGTAACTTTCCATACTCAAAGTACATAGGGAGGTCAACTCATTTGCATATATCATTATGTGTGACACATCACATGTGCACAAGTAAACTCCACAGAAGTCTTTCCTTTTCAAGATATCTGCAAGGTTTGAATTCAGTCGGACATGTACTTCACGAGAGAAAGTGCTTTGAATTGTGCACCCTTAATGTCGTGTGACTTGTCACATGATGACGTCATCATCCCTTCAGGTCAATGTCAAAAGCACTCCCACTTCAAGATATCTGTTAGGTTGGAACCGAATTAGACACGCACTTGAGGAGATACAGTGCTTTGAAGAATGTACATTTAATGTCATGTTACTTGTCACATGATGCCTCAACATCATATCGGGTAATATTCCTCTAAAAACTCCCTTTTCAAGATATCTGCAAGGTTTAAACCAAATCAGACATGTATTCCACGACGTATAGTGCTTTGAAGAGTGCACCTTTAATGTCATGTTACTTGTCTTCTCTAGACATCATTACTATGTATACATGGTCAATGATCATCTGTAACACATCCTTCAATAGCTACCTGTACGTGCTTGTTTTAACACAGCGAGTATGCGCCCACTCACTGTGTCTTTGTTATAGGCAGACGTAACATGTTCACCCACATTGAAGCCAATACACGGTAAAATGGGGATTTTCAAGTACACAAATACAGTGAGGTGTTTTTTTTGTTTTTTCATCAGTGCCTCGTATGTGAATAGGTAAGCCAGTTATGTACTTTGTGCAATGGTCTCCGATGTTTTAGCTATCTTCTAATGCACATTTCACGCTTACACTTCTGACAGTTGATTTGTTACTAAATTTTGAAGAATGAAAGTACTTTTTATTATAACTGCCGGTCTGATTACGTCATCGGCCCCAAATTTCACACGTGTTAACTGAGTAAAGATCATTTTGCACATCAAATATCAGGTGATTTGGACAAACTTCACCACAGACTATTCAAAATTCATTTTTTTTTAAAGAATGTTTACCCTGTCGCTAGAGGACACTTGACAATTATGTGACATCTCCAATAGATGTTTTAACCACTTGCTGCCGGGTGCTTTTTTTAACTGTTACATGCGCTGCCGGGCGTTTTTTTCATATTTTCGTTTTTCAAAAATCTTCAGAAATTCATATCTTTTTTTCTGAACGCCTAAACCCCATAAAATGGGTGTCCCGTGGCGAGTCTAGCCCTCACAAGCAACTTCCATTGACCCTTCGGTTTTGCGGCCATGCCGCCCGCTTTGTATAGAGCCCCCATTGTGTGCGTTACATAAGGGCTCGTTTGTTCCGGGCCTTGGCCCAGTGCGTTGCTATGCTGCCGTGTTGCTATGCGGAGCGTGTAATATGCGGTGAATGAATGGGAAGCTGTGCACGTGTGCTGGGCTTGAGTGAATGGGAAGCTGTGCACATGCACTGGGCTTTGTCAACTGTTCAGTGAGTGCAGGCAATGACGGACAAATGAATTCACGCTGTAAAAAAAAAGGGGTCTAAAAGTGTGTCTTTTTCGTGGCGCTGCTGCATGTAACTTATGTAATATGTAACTATTTTTTTAAGCTATTGGTTTTTTTTTCTGTTATATATTTTCCCGTCTACCAAACTTATATCCCCCAAACCACTCTCATATTTTATCTTCCAACTTGTTCATTTTCCCTCCAATAGTGTAAGATATTTCCCTTCCCAAACTTTATTTCCCAAACAATTTCAAGTGAAATTTAGAAACCAATAAAATAAAGTACACATAGAAATACACACACAGACAAATATTTGGAGAGAACTTCTTTTTCTCTTATTTTCTTCTTGTCATTTCTCTTGTGGTTTTCTTTTCTCATTGAAATAGTTGAACTCATAAAAGTAGTAAAATAAATTTCCACTCTTTCCAATCAAATAAAAAGCAAACACC
>NW_019091558.1:179962-191916 GCF_001949145.1 Acanthaster planci
GTCACTTTTTTTCAAAGGTTGAAACTATGACCACCTAGTGAAACCACCAGTAAATGACATATTGTTTTACACTAGATAAGTGGGGCATCAAGTCAAAACACACATTAAAAACACAAAGTATAATGTCAATGAAAATGTCCATGAAAATAAATGTTCAAAGTGTCAATTAGTGGAGAGTATGGCACTCCTTGAAGCAGGGGGCGACGCAGAGGGGCTGGTGACACGTGTCGCACTCGAAGTGTGTCTTCTTTCGCAGACCACAGGAAGGGCAGAGGACACACTGCCGGTAGCGGAAGTCGCCATAGTTGGTCCTCTCAAAGTCCACGGGGAAGTGTCAGCCGACAAAGCGGGAGTTTGTGAATGGTGGAGTATCGTGCTGAGGGCGGTACTCGGGCAAGGGCTCGTCGAACAGCAGCTCACGGACAAGACTCAAGCGGTAGTCGAGGAAGGAGAGGCAGTGACCAACGGCCAGGTACACGGCGTAGCTGTTCACTAGCGTCAAGTCGAGCAGGTAGAAGAAGAGCTTCTTGTACCACTTGAGGGACTTACGAGTTGCTCGATGATTTGCCGCTAGTTGGTCGCTCTTGTCAATGCCCCCCATCAGGACGTTGTACTTGATGACACAGGTCGGTTTCTGCTTTTCCTGCCCTGTGCTATCTTGCTTGCTGGTGCCACGGATGTCTGCCATGTGCATGGTGGAGAGCATACGGATGTTGCGCTTGTCTCGCCACACCATGGCCAGGAGAAAACCGCTGACACCCAGGTCAGCCGACTGGGACGCTGTTTTGCCCCGCTTCAGCTTGACGGACTGCAGGTCTTTCAGCGTCCCTTTTCTGTTCCCCATGACGGTGCCGACGACGTTGAACTTCTGGTTGTGAAGTCGTCGAAACAAATCGGGACTGCTGAAGGCCCGGTCGAGGGCAAGGTTGTAGCCCTTACCACTAAGGTCGTTCACCAGGTCCATCACCACTTGTGTAGTTTCTGGGAGGTCTCCTTTACTTTGGCCGGTGTAGATTTTGAAGTTGTAGCAGTACCTGGCGGCACTCCCGGTGCTCTGGCACAACTTGTACATCTTGATGCCGAAGCGGGCCCTCTTTCTGGGGTTGTTGGTAGCGAAGCGGAGACGCCCGTAAAACTTCAGCAGGGAGTCGTCGACGGAAATGTCCCTTGAGGAACGTAGACAGTGGCAAACTTCTGAGCAAGATGGTCGACCCCTGGGCGCACTTTGAAGAGGCGGTCGGTGCAGTCATCTTGCATGGTGGTGTTGTCATTGAAGTGCAGGGACTGCAGGATGGCAAGGAAGCGATCTCGGGGCATGATGGACGGGAATAGGCTCATCTTCAGTAGTGGGTCGGTGGACCAGAAGCTATGAAGGGTGGGGTGCTTCGCAATGCCAGTCATTAGGCAAAGGCCCAGAAAGGCCTTCAGTTCTTTAGTGTTCAGATCAGTCCATGATCGCATGTGCGCCGATGTCGTAGCAGGCCTCTGCACGGCATACCGGTTGCTCTCTTGCACTATCTTGTTGTAGAGAACGTCATCAAAAAACAGTTCAAAGGCTTCACTGCAGGTCGAGCTGCGATGCAGGCAGGGATCGACGGCACCACCATTACCGGTGAAGCCGTACTTCAGCGGTGTACTGTCTTTATCTGTCCACCGGAATGGTGCAGCACTGCTGCTGGTCGACGTGGCGGTCTGTGTACGGGACTGTCTCTTGCGCTTGGCATATACCACCAAGGGTACATCACGGTCAATTTCTGTACTTGACTGTACTTGAGCAGGCGATGGCGGTGATGAAAAAGACGAAGAAACTTCGTCTGAACTCAGATAAAACTCGCTTTCACTGGAAGAACTATACTCTCCAGATATAACTTCAGCCATGTTGTCTGTACTCTAAATAACACGATACCCAATATGAACACACGTGAACACTGCACAGCATTTTTATTCTCAAACAGCGAGGGCCGTGCCCTGTCAGTCAACGTGGCAAGGGCTAGCAGTGCCGGGACTGGGTCATTCATGGGGCGCAGGTGCATAATGAGCCCGCACAGCCCGCGCTTTGTCTTCGGTGCAGTGCAGCGATAATCCCCTGCGAGCGCCCGGCAGCACGAACAAATGCGCTCTGCAAAACAATACACGGATTATCTCCGCTAATTGCAGCGCTCTGGGCTGAAAGAATACAGGGATTGATTGGCAGTGGCCGGCAGCTCTCAGGAGCTCGTACTTTTATTCCAGACTTTGATAAGTTTGGTCACCCCGGCTATAAAATAAGTTCGGTCACCCCGGCTATAAAATAAGTGCGGTCACCCCTGCTATAAAAAAGTCACAATTCACCGGCCAATGATGGCCTAAACTTTTTAACTGACAGCCCCAAACTTTTTAAGAAACGCCCAGCAACTTTTTTTTTTTTATAGTAAAGTTTTGATTTTGGAGTCCCCGGCCCCAAATATAAGGCCTATGGCTCCAGTACCGGAGCCCCCGGCTGGAAGTGGTTAAAGGATACTATACCCCAATATGTTAACAACATTGAAAATAAGTTGACACTTTAAATACCACTTTTAAACAATAAGCCCACTTCCTGTTCCAACCAGAAGGAAGGGTCACATGATTTGACCCGTACGTAAATATTACTCAGCCACTTGCCACAAACAGAATTTTACGGGAGGCCACAGTTGATTTTACATGGATTTTTAAAACTTTAACATAACTTTTAAATATTACAAATTTAGTAATAAATCACTTGATGACATCATTACGACGTAATTATTTGAATGTTATATTTGTTTAAAGGTTTGTGCTTGGTGTAATTTTGAGGACCACTGAATATCACTAAATTAACAAAGGTAAACGTGTGCAAAGTCAGTGGGCTGAAATATAAATTAAAAATCAATAATAAATTCATTGATGATGCCATCATGATGTCATTGTTCCATGCACATGTTTGCACTAAGGTCCTTCACTGATGTAGGTTTGATGAAGATCCAAAGTTGCAAAAGGACCAAAGTTGATGGGGGAAAGAAAGTACAGTAAACAAATGGGCTTTTGGTCAGAAGAGGAAGAATTGGTCCAATCAGCTTTGTACACATTTTCAAACCCACTGACTAGAAATGATGCAATAGGAATGTGCGATCACGCTAACATCGACTGATCGCACAGGTCAGCGGATCGCACACAGATGTATTGCATAAAGCATAAACTGTGTGTGTACAAAGTCAGTGGGTTTGAAAATGTGTACAAAGCTGATTGGACAAATTAATATTCAAAAATTAATTATAAATTGTTTCATGATGTCAAAGTGACGTCGTGCTTCTTGGTTCATTTACGCTGCATGGTCTTTGCTTGGATCAAGTTTCATTTTGCAGAGTGTAAAGTCCATGCCATTCTGGCAGTTGAAAATGTATACACACCTATGGGTAAAAAGAAATATTAAAAATTCAATAAAAAATCAGATGATGGCATCATCACGATGTCATTGCTTATAGACACGTTTTTGTCATCAGGTCTTTGCTTGAGGCGACTTCAATGAAGATTGAACCTTGCAAGGGGACTAAAATGGTCCCAAGAAAAACTGTGTACAAAAGAAACAGGATTTTCACAATTACAAGAAGAAGGAAAAGAAGAAACGAGATGGACGATGTGCCAGGTTTGAAGAAAACCAGCCCAAAGCAAGGACCAAAAGTGCTCTGTAGAACGACCCTGTGTTATGTCTATGGGGAAAAAGTGAAAAACAAAAGAAAAAATATATATATAAAAAAAAAATTGGTAACAAAAACAAAAGCTGTTTTGGGCGGTGACCGAAACAACTGAAAAAAAAAAAAAGAAGACAGATGGGCGCCGTGTTTGTCAGTGGACAATCACTGAGTTGTTTCGAGAAACTCTTTTGGTTTAATAAAAACTGAACTTGGAATGGGCGGGAATCGAATAGCTGTCGTTAGGTCACGGTTGATTTTTGTAGATCTGTGAAGATTAAGCATAATTATGCACTAATTTTATGTCTGATGATATCATCATGACGCCATTCCTTTATTACATTGTTGGTGTCAGACGCTTTGCTTTGTCAAACTTGAAGATGCAAGATTACCAAGTTTCAAAAAAGCTTTAAAAAATGTGTCCAAAACATATGAGGAAAACTGAAATACAAATAATTCTTTAATAAATTGGTTGATGACGTCATTCAGTACATTTTTGGTGTCCAAGCTTTGCTTTGATCAACTTTGATGGAGATGCAAGATTGCCAAGTACCAAAACGGCCTTCAAAAACATGTACAAAACATATGGTGAAAAATTACATATTAAAATTCCATAATAAATCGGGAGATAAGATCATGATGACGTCATTATTCGGCATACATCTTCAAGTGGCAGTCTAGCAATGTGCCGGGTTTGAAGGGAATCAGCAAAGGTAAAATGTCATTATCATTACAAGGTCAATTTTTGTCAATATAACTTCCCTTTGACAATTTTATACACAGTGTTGAATTTCATCAAGTGAGAGCCCACTACACTCTTTTGATAATACACATCATACAAATTTGACTGACAGAGATGGCAGAAGCTTTAGAAGGTTAGAGGATTTGGGACTGTTAGGGGTATCGGTATACACAAACAAAGAAACATCAATTTCAAAGATGGGAAGAAAAATACGCAAACATCAATTTTACACTATTCTTCCTAAAGTACATTTCCTTAGTCCAAATTGAAAGTAATTAAACAAAATTATTACTTTTAAAACTGTATCTGCAAGTGCACAGCAGCCCACACTCTGAACATGTATGTTAAGAATTACACTTAAAATACTGAACATTAAAACTTGTCCAGAGGTTGAAGGAAATATCAGGGTTACAGAATCGGTTTTATTTATAAATTATTAAGGGAAAAACTGCATTTGTGCTTGCAGGCATTTTACTATTGTGTATTATGTAAAACTGGCAAAGTTATGCATTTGCCCTGAAGAAATAAGAAGACATGGGAACACACTCAAAATTTCAGGATCTTGTGATGTTGAAACTGTGTGTAATGCTTCTGAGACCTGTGATCACAGTTTCTGCAGTGATCTTGAACAAATATGCAGGGGACATGTACATGTACACACACATGTATATCTCATGTACTGTTGTTTGCAGTTGTTTCAAGTAATATTGGTATTTGATGAAGTCCTTCTGTAGAAAACTCTTGGTATACTTGGGACACCACTTCCTTCATGTATGTGTTGGTGGACATTCTTCTGTGTCATCTAAAAGGGGAAAATATTTGTGCTAAAAGGTGTCAGAATTTCAAGCACTTTTGATGTCACTTGGCTACATATGAGTAGGAATGTTACAATGGGGATCGGACGCATGGATGTTGATCACAGTGAGCGATTTACATTAGTGCATGCATGGGTCCCGTCCCCTCTTTGCTTCATGACTGAATTAATTAGAACTGGGCATCTCTTGTGTGTCAATACGAACAGCAGGCCTTGTCACCGCTAATTACCTTGTTTTTTTCCTTGCTTGGTTTCCAACAGCTTCCTTCATCTTGTGTAGCCATGCTTTTGATATACATGTATATAAGTAACCGCAGTTACGTTGAATTTCATCCCTTGAAACTGTGATCATGGAGAACAGATTTATCTCCTTTCACTTCAGCAGCAGCATGAAGGATACCTACAACACACAAAGCAAATAAAGAAATTGAAATATTCTGGATGATCAGTTTACATCATGTGATATATTTGTAAGGTGGAACCGCACTGGCTTTCATACATGTACACTGCTCGTGAATAATTTAGTATTGAGAGATTTGCATAAAGTCTATATATGTCAAGGGTCACTGCATGACCTTATTCCTGGTGTACGTGAAAAGGATGTTTTCTCAGTATGGCAGCCCCTGTGCACATGTGCTTGGGAGATACTGCTTGTTAGTAAAATTTCTGCCAAATTTTTGACCCATCGCACGACTGATGCGATGGTATGCACATATGCACATTGACTTTGTCAACTCATGTAGCATACACTTTATACTGCCTTACATGTTTTGTGTGACTGTCAGTGAATCATGGTAGTCACAAACGCCCTTATTGGTTGAATCGATCCGTACGACCGTTCAGTGGAAGACTGGCGCACACATGTGGAGCATTTAGACCAGTACTTTACCCCCAATAACATACAGGACAAAAAAGGTTCCTGCCTTCCTCAGTCTAATTGGCCCCCAAACTGCACACGCTCAATCAGTTGCTTGAGAAGAATCGGAAATGGGCACAGTCTGCAGATTACCAGAAGGCATTTGAAATGGCCAAGTCGCTGATCACATCTGATGAAGTGTAGACGCACTACAATCCTGACTGTCCAATTAAACTCAATCCGTCTTCTAAGCAAACTTCGTCAAAAGCCCATCGAGTTTCAAAATCTCATTGGTAATCTCATTGGACTGTGTAGGTTTGGCGTTTACTTCCCCCTGCAATAAAAAGGCCAATTTGAACAATAAAAAGAGCAATTGATACAATGTAAAGAGCAATAAAAAGAACGATTTGAGCAATAAACAGAGCAATTTGAACAATAAAAACAGCAACTTATACATTAAAAGGACCAATTTATACAATAAAAAGACCAACTGAAAAATACAAAGTTCATTTTGAACAATAAAAATAAAACATCCGTTTGAGCAATGAAAAGAGTATATTTTAACAATGAAAAGATCAATTTACACCATACAAAAATTAATTTGAACGATAAAAAGAACAATTTGAACAATGAAAAGAGTAAAAAAGTAATAAAACGAGTAAAAGAGCAATACAAAGAGCAGTTTGAGCAATAAAAAGACCAATGTGAACAATAAACAATGAAATATGCAAATCAGAAGCAGTAAATACATGTATATTTAAGATATAGTCGATTTCATTTGTTTCATGGAAAACGATGGAAAACTTGATACAGGCATGAACGTCAACAAAGCCTTGAATAGAGTTTTGCCTAAACATGCTGAAAAATTTGCCGGACTGTTTCATGATGAAGAGGAGCATGCCTAAAAGATAACAGTCTGTAGAGACAAATGGCTCCAACAAGAATGAGTACATGTAATGCCTCTGATTTCAAAGTAAACAAACTTTCGGTAATCACCCTTGTAGTAATTCTTAAAATTACTAAGATAATTACTGTAAAAAAATCAATGATGAACAATGGGAAACAAAACGGTACCAGTACCAACCTATCAAAAACCAATATGTGAAGTCCACTGAATTTTTTGTGTGTTATACTTATCGGTATGGCTATCGAATATAATTCTCAGTTCGGATACTGGCCAGAACTTCTGCACAATATTCCAAATCACGACGAATAAATCTAACCCTTTGCTACGTGCTAAAAATCCCCAACTGACGTCATGCCACCCCCAAGAATTCGTAGTTTTATAAAATGCTGTATTTTACATTTAGGTTCCACAAAAAAGAACAACAGTAACGCTCCACTGTGACTGAATTTGTAAAACGTCTACATGTACAGGGTATCAAACCGCCATAAAACATCCGTTCAAAGAATTTTTAAAATTCTGCCATAGCCCAAACCATATACCTGTACAGGGTAACCGATGTAAAACACTCTAGTTCAAAGGAGTAAAAATTCAGCTAGGGACAACAAAGTCTTCTTCCCGTATCAATCAAATCTTGGTAGCCATAGTAAGCTAAACGCAAGCTCGTTAGCCCGTGGGCGCCCTCTCTCCTTTAGTGTCCAAAGGTTAAGTCGGACCAACGCTCACTTCCAACATACACAATGTAATCATTAACACAATAGTCTGCCCATACAGTTCACCCACTATGTACAGTCCATTGTCTAGGGATTACCCCTCTCATTACCCAGCAGGAGCTGTCTATTGTGTAAGTATTATCGCTCCCTACTCCTTAATTACCTTAGGATCTCCTGGTGGACCAGTCAGTGTGCCATCGCACATGACATGACTCATCCTATTTCATTATGTTGTGCCATAATTTCATAAGCAAGGTCAAATTGTGCCAAACATGAACTTTTCATCTATTCTAGTTTATTTCAAAGGGAATCCACCATGCCCGATTTGAAAAGCATGTCCATACAAGCACAAGTACATAAATCCTACAATAGCATTTTATACATTTTATTTGCACGGCTCGTACCGTCTTGTATTGTTGGCATAAAGTTGAAAATATAATACCTAGGCCTATACAGCAAAATAAAAGAATTCAAAAGAACAATTTAATTAATCATAAGTACATTCCTCACTTATTGAAAACCCCTACTAGACATGGTACGGGCCGGCTCCTCAAATTATGCAAATCAGGCAGTCAATCAGCAAAATCCAGCATTCTGATTGGTCGAGAGACTCAGGAAAACCTAGAAAAAGGGCATGGTTTTCTCTATACAGACATGGTGCACTACTCGCCTCATCATATGGATTGGGAGCAGTCATGTCCCATGTAATGCCCTACAACACAGAGAGACCAGTCGCCGAAGCTTCCCACACACTTTCCTCCGCAGTGCGAAATTACTCACAAATTGACAAGGAAGCCCTAGTGCTCATATGGAGGGTCAAGAAGTTCAATGACTATCTACAGGGAAGGAAACTTACCTCGCTGACTGATCATCAACCGCTCACTTCCATATTTCACCCCGCTAAAAGTCTTCCTATAACAACAGCATCACGTTTGGTGCGATATGCCATCTTCCTTGCAAGTCACGACTATGAGATTGAGTACAAGAGTACTACCAAATACTGCAATGCAGATGGACTCTCACGACTGCCAGTACCTGAAGTCAGGGTTGAGCACACTGACCGGGATGATCTTCTGCACATACCGCAGCTTGAGAAAATGCCAGTTACAAGTTCTCAAGTACACAAGGAGACATCACGCCCCCCAAAAGCTTGTGAATATACTATGAAGGGGTGGCCACATTTGCATGATACAGAGCTCAATCCCTTCTATGCACACAGGAATGAACTTTCACTGCATGCTGGATGCCTCATGTGGTAATCCCATCAAAGCTACGTGAGCAGGTTCTCAATGAGCTACATGAGGGCCACCTAGGGTTTGTGAAAATGAAAACCCTAGTATGTGGGTATGCATGGTGGCCTGGCATTGACAGTAACATAGAACAGCTTGCCATGGATTGTGCTGGTTGCCAACAAGTCTAACACAATCCGAAGTCAGCACCACTACACACATGGGAATGGCCAACAACCCCATGTGTAACCAAGTGGGATTAGATGGAGATATTTAAGTTATGCAACAGGGCTACAGAGAGGGAAGACCCAGTGAGCAACCAGATTTATAGAAGAGGATTTTATTAGAAAATAGATTTCCCCCCCCCAAAAAAATTACACAATTTGGGTGCATACAGCAGCAATTACATGTAAGTTATGCTACCGGTTTGTACAGATCAATAAACGGCTGTCAATTTGTGGCAGTATCCAACACTGAGGGATTTTGAAGACTCAGTGGCAATCAAGACTGCAAAAAGGGAAGGAGGTTCAGGTGTATAATGGATGAAACACGCAGTCTTCCACAATCTGTGCCTGTCCTGATGCCAACAATCTAGCACCACAAAACCTACAATGACTGAACATCAAAAATATTTTGGAGCAGTATCCACGAGTGTGAATATGTGGCAATAGTGTGTGACGCAGGCAAAACCAGAGAAGTCAGAAAAGACATGTGTTCTCCTTGGAGTTTGGAGGTATTCTCCCTGAAAAATGTGCATTTTCGAGCCAAGAAGACTACTGTGTGGCCAATGCATAATAGTGGATCAGCGTCGATAAGATAAAAGTTCAACAATACACAAAATTTGGTTGACAAAACACAGAAGGGTGTTTGCAAGACCCTCTATGAGTGCACATGTTGCCAATACATAATAGTGCGTCAGTGTTGCTAAAAATAAAATGCCGAACAACACACGCAATTTGTATGACAAGGAATGGCAGGGCATTCACAATGCTGTCTACGAGTACACATGTTGTTAATTTGCGTAGAGTTGCATGGAATGTATTTACAGAAAACTACCGTTCGAGGGCGCACTGTATTTGATGGGCTGTGTTGTGGGAATCAAATTCTATCGAGATCAAAGTCTAGTGGAAAAGTGTGTAGAAGAAAGAATGAAAAATGTGTAATTGAGGGACCTGTTGACCATAAGAGAAATAGGTCGACTGGTCACACTTGACAGCGAATTCACATTGATTACGCTGGGCTTTTCCTTGGTCAAATGTTTCTGGTGGTAGTGGATGCGCATTCCAAGTGGCCTGAAGTTGTGGACACCAAATCTTCAGATTCTGCCCGAACAATTGAAATCCTGCATGGTATTTTCGTACGGAATGGAGTGTCAAAGCAACATGTGAGCTATAATGGCACACAGTCCACATCGCAGGAGTTCCAGACATTTCTAAAGCGCAACGGGGTAAAACACATCACGACTGCCCCATATCACCCATCCACGAACGGCCTCACAGAAGGCTTTGTTCAAACCATCAAACAAGCATTGAAATTGATGGAGGGGGAGAAAGGATCTACATCAGCCAAGTTGGCTAACTTTACGTTTGCATACCAAAATTCCCCACACAGCACAACAGGAGAGTCCCCAGCAATGCTGTTAATTGGGAGAAGCCTGCGTTCACAGTTGGATATCCTGAAAGCCGATATTTGCTGCCATGTCAATGACAAGCAGATAGACCAGGCATCACTTGAGTTTCACATTGGCCAGACTGTTTCTGTTCGTGACTATTGAGGCAAGCAGAAATGGATAACCAGTGTTGCACATGCTCGCACTGGACGTTTGTCCTATGAAGTTGTATTGGCCCAAACATGATCTGGCACCAACATGTTGATCAACTCCTCGACTGCAACACAGGGAGACCCCCAGATCTGATCATGCGTGAAACGCACGATATCATACAAGAGATTGTGACACCAGTAATGGACAGTCCCACACCACCACCCGCAGAGCAAGAACTCACCTCACCTAGCGAAACAACCTTGCCTCGCAAAACACCATCAACCTCAGACACTTCGCCAGGTGGGCCACATATTGTTGAAGGCCGCTACCCCTCACGCAAATGCAAACCTCCAGATAAACTGAATCTATAGCTGACTGCCAAATAGATTTCGTTTAAACACCCACTATATTTCTCAACCATGGACAAAGTCATTACTTAAGTAGTAGTTAAAGTTAAACAGAGAAGAAAAACAGTTTTCGTTCGTGGAAGTTCAAGTTAGAGTGTAATTTAAAAAAAAAAAAAAAAAATGCCATCACCAGCAAGGACATGGTTATGATCCAGCTTTTATTTCCTCTTGTACATGTTCTTTTGAACAGATTACAGGACTGTTATTTCAGGCTCCAATAATTCAAAGGATAGACCATGTACACATTTGCATCTGGACTCATGGAACATTTAAATAATTGTTATAATTTGTGGGGAGGAGATGTGATATATTTGTAAGGTGGAACCGCACTTCCTTTAATACATGTACACTGCTCATGAATAATTTAGTATTGAGTGATTTGCATACAGTCAATATATTGTAACGGAATCCATGAAGGACCCCGATAACAAACGTGGGATCAAAGAAAATAACTAAAATGTATGATACTTGGCCAACTTGCCAATCTGCAGAAATCTTTCAGCGGCTTATCTATTTTCAAATCAAGTAATTAATCACACAGGAATATGGCTATAAAGATAACAAATTAACTTAACTACAAGTAGTTGCTCCCTGCATGGTTGACATTAAATATGCTCCTGCACATGTTGGCCATTTTAAATCACACACATGTGAACACAAACTACCTCATACCCAAAGCGGGCAATGCCTTCCCCCCAGAAATGGACCTGTAACAGACAAATATACCCAGGCCACAATGCACAAGAGCATAGCAGTCCAGATATAAGGAATGGCTGGAGCGGAGTATCCGAGGTTTTTGTTAAAGAAATAAACACAAAAACTTACATACAGAAAAGATACA
>NW_019091558.1:193752-207121 GCF_001949145.1 Acanthaster planci
ACTGGGAGTGGAGTTTCACTCATACTCTAACTGGGAACAAAGTTGGCAAGATCACAAGGAACACTGGCATGGCACATAGTTCATGCAAATCAAATGATTGATTTCTTTTTCAAGGTTTTACTGAAAATTGAATTGTGGTTTCCAATTATTTACCTTGACCCACCAACCTTTTGGAAAACAAAATTGAAATTCCATTACAGGAAACAACTCACCTCTGTTTACTTACATTTGCATATCAGCATGCATATGTGCTCACTGCATGTCCCCCCAAAAGGGCTGTGTAACACAAATACCTGCCCTAATTTTTTTCAGTGACACATACAGTGTGCATCATGTGTGTTCTAAAGCTCTGTATCCAAATTTTGCTGTGCTCAATAATTGCAGATGACACCTAAACAAGACACAGGCCCTTAAGTTCAAGCCATGCATTTTGTAAATCACCCTGTCTCTCTAAGCCTGATCAGTATTCCAAGTGTGATATTTCCACCGCAATGACCGAGACTACCTTGCCAGGTTTATCGGTTGGACATTCACGAGGGAGGGGCCGTCAACCATTCACACCCAGCACTGCTCCTTGGGAAATCATGCCTACCTTGAGTAGCCTGTGAAAGCACGCAAAAGCTGCGGAGTCCGACGTCTAGGTGTATATGGGACAGCAGGCTCTGGTGCTTGATGCCGTGAGCTCAGCCTGCAGTCAGACCAACCCTGTCCAGTCACAGAGGCCAGGGGCAACATCACCACCACCATCAACATCATCATCACATTTCAGCCACGGTACATCAGCCTCTTGGTTGCATTCTCAGCCACTTTTTTTCCAGTGGGATGCATCGTTTTCGACCTCGTTCTCATCCTAATGCTTGGTCCTATTTTTCAAATGATCCCTCTCAGTTCGGCTACGATCCAGAGTTTTGTTTCCCATGGGCTGTTCCTGTCATTACACACTGCATCATAGGAATTCTCAACATTTTGCAAGGGCTGATGATGTATTTGATCTCCCTAGACACAGGGCCTGTCTTCCACTTTGTTCCGATGACCGCCATTGTGTCTCGTTTGAACCATCAGCTTCCAACCTTTTTGCTTGCGACATGCTCTCCCTGGCTTGCAAGGTGGATACACTCAGCTTCAACTGGTCGGGAAATAATGCCTACATGTGTGTCTTCCCACCGATCTCTGTGCTACATCAGCTGTTCACTAAATAGAGGCAGAATTGTTCAGAGTCATCCGCATTGCCTTGTTCTGGCCATGACAGCCTTGGTTCCCTTGTCTTCTGAACCTGCCTGTTCATCCACCAATCATTCTCTCAAACCACTGGGACCTTCTGACTCAACCCAGGTCTCAAATTGTACATGCAGACCCAATGTTTCTGTGCCTGGATGCTATCAAAATCTCCATCAGAGCAGCTGCCTTTCAGAAGAAGCTACAGCCTTGGCAGCCATGAGTAGATAGGGGTCCACTAGACAAACTTGTGATAGTCAACTTTGCCACTTCACCAAGTGGTGTGAGAAAAGAGCTATCAATCCCATTATGCATCTATAACTGCTACTGAGCATTTTCTCCACCTTTTCAACACCGTCTTCAAATCTCCACTATCAAGGGTTATAGATCAGCCATTGGTGTTATCCATCAGGGTTCCACAATGGTTTCACTCTCTTCAAACTCATCAATATCACATTTGCTGCAAGGCATGTTTCTAGAGCTTCATGTTTCTAGTTCATCCATTCTTGGGATCTAGGTACTGTTCTTGCATCCTTATCCAAGGCTTTCTTTGAATTGGCAGGGAATTCATCTTCGCATCAGCTGACAATAAAAAACAGATCTTTATTGGTTGCCACCAAATTTTTATTCTGTAGTAGAGGATAAACAGTGGTGCCCCTTGCAAGCCATCAAGTACTACATTGCTTGCACTCAGCCATTACAAAATGATATCAAGCAGTAGTGTATCACAACCGTCCAGCCACAATGTCTGGTCTCTGTGACCATAATCGCTGTATAGGTTTTGCAGGCAATAACAAGACCTTTTGATAATCGAGGATTGACGTCTAAAGCCGGCAAGACACGCAATATTTCAACCTCTCGGACCCACCTGCTTGGATTTTGATTACCTGATATTATGAAAGTGGCCTGCTGGAAGAACCCAACCACTTTCACATCATGCTTCCTCTACTAGATGTGGTTCCAACTGAAGGACTTATGAGTTGGAAAGATCAGCAGCCCACAAAACTCGCAAAGCTTCTCACAACTAGATAGGCAGCTCCCAAGTATGAATCCTGCATGTCCCTTTTCTCCCTCATAATTAGGTAATGGTGCTACTCTACAAATGTAGGTAAACAGAGGTGAGTTGTTTTCTGTAAAGGAATTTCAATTATCCAAGGTGTTTTTCCATTCTATCAAGAAAACACTCACTCTGTAGCCCCCCCCCCATTTACATTTTTAAAAGGGAGAAGAAAGCCCAAAAAAACGAGCACAAGATTTTGTGTTTCACAGCCCTTGGTGGACATGCAGTGAGCATGGAGGGTGTGGCTTGAGCAACATTTTTAACAAATTTCCTTGTGCGTGTGCACTGATATGCCAATGTAGGTAAACAGAGGCGAGTGTTGTCTCAATAGAAGGAAAAAGCTCTCTCACTAGAATGGAAACTATCTTTGGAATTTTGGAATTTAAAACATCCAAAATTGTGCATGGCCTCCAATCTGCTTGAGGGATAGAGACAGACATGTGGATAACCAGAGATATCTACACATGGATTTTCAGGAAAGCTTGTTGACAAAGCTTTCTGTTTAATGTGTCTACTTTGAGTTCACTTTCCACTACCGAAAACAGTCACCTCTTTTTCTGCATTTTCTTTGTTGTTTACTCCACAAAACAAATAAATGAAATGAAGTGAGTTGTGGTAAATAAACTGGGTAGGCATAGTATCTTACTTTTAACTCGTCTGCTCCACCTTAGTTGACTTCAAGGTGGAAGTTCCTCAAATGAGAATTTCATCACCCCATGTTCTCTTTCCAGACTGTTCTGAATTACATTCAGGAGGATATGAGTCCCACAATATGGGATTGCCTTTTCCTGTTAGGCCAGTACCTCCTTTTTTGTGTGTGTTTGGTCTGTGTTCTCTTTGATGTTAATGCTTGTCCATTCCATTCCCAATTGAACACAAAGTTAATGTTGTAAAGCAAAGGCGTGAAGTGGATTTGAAGACACATTTGGCTATGGGTTTTGCCCTTACACTGACATACATTAATTAACACTGTATTCTCGTCAGATGTAGCAGCAGGTAAGGTACTGCAAAATCATTTTCCAAGATGTACTTTGGGGAGATGTTAATTTTTGATCACTGGTTTTACCCTTTGTGACTTAGACCAGCAAGCTGACCCAGGCAAGCTCAGTGGTCCAGTGGTTAAGACACCTGCACTAGTAAGCAGGAGGTCATGGGTTTGAGTCCCACCTGAGACAGCATGTGATTTGTTCACAAACTCTCGGATAAGTACTAAGAATGCCGCATTAATTAATATATGTCAATATAACGGCAAAACCTGTCATTAAAAATTAATATATCCCCGACACAAAGTACATCTTGAAAACATACATTTGCATTATTTTACTTCATGTCTTTTTTTGCACATTCAGTTCTTTGGGTGGCATTAACTACACTAAACATCGTATTTGTTACTTAAATAAACTTTAAAAATTGTTTTAAACAATTCAACATAGTACTTCTGGCCTCGACAAGAAAATCCTGTTGATTCCTGTCCTCAAAACTTCATTTGTTAGGGATAGTGATTGCTTTTTCATTTCTTTTTTTTTTTTTATTTGACCTAATGTAGAAATAGAGACAATTAACAACTTTTACAATTTATGAATACATGCTGCTGCAACATTCTTTGATGCGATGTAATGTAACTGGATACCAAAATACATGTACATTCTTCAAGTGTCAGCTAGTGTCTGCTTGATCCTGACTTATCTGCAATATCTGTAATCTAAATTCAGTACTCTTTCTCTTATTTGCCTAGACAATTGACAAGGTTCATGATGCCAGCAAACTGCTTTGCACAAGTGAGAAGTTTGTGTCAATCCTTGAACATGTTCTCGCTGTTGGAAATTTCATCAACAGTGGGTCAGCCCAAGGGGTCTCCATGGGCTTCAGACTGACTTCATTACCAAAGGTGAGATATTACAATACTCAAAATGTTTTATATTTCTGCAGAGTTCTAACTTAACCACTATACTATGTTTACATGGTCATTCAAAGCATAATATATACTTTGCTAGAGTTGAGGAAGATATTTTCACATACGTTTGCTTCTATTTTAAACCACTTCACAACCAGTGAGTAGGATGAGTTATGCCCCCTTCAGACCTTAGCTTTCAGTTGACAGATTGTACTGAAACCTTGCATAGATTCAACATACCAGTGCATTGTACATCTTAACAATTTCATTAAAATTGAAGTATGAAGTTTCCCACCAAATTGTTAGCATTTCATTCTATCCCACTTTTCCTGTGTACTGTCATTAAAAACATTTTGTGGATATTCTTTGTTTAATGTCTGCGGGTGTTCTTTTCAGTGAAGATGAGACCATACCCCTCGTATCAGGTGAATTAAATTGTTTTTCACATTTAAAGAATTTCATTTCTTGTGAGTAATACTTATTGTTACACTTCTGATAACTCAAAAATATACTGTGCTCTTTTAAGTGAAGATGAGACCATACCCCTTGTATGCACACACAAATTGCATATGTCTTCCCGGGTTCATCAGACCAATGCTTGATTATGACATTACACAGGATTATGAGTTTGATGATGATATAATAATATAATAATACTATACGATAATAAATTCGGTACTTACATTTACAATGACAGTGAGGAATTGTGGGGAAAGATAACATGAAATTAAAAGAAGCAAAAAAAACCAGTGTGATAAAAAGGCAGAAATACATTAGGAAAGAAAGAAATTAAGCCGTGTATTGGGAAACTAAAAATAGTTTGAAAGAGGCCTTGAATCAACACAAAGACAACTGTGTTTTCGAAGCCTTGTCAAGACCGTTCCACAAGCATGGCCCCTGAAATCTAAGTGTTCTAAAAGTGTATGCTGTGCGGGTGAAAGGAATGTAAAGATTGTTACGAGACCAAGCGCTGTGCCCAGCAGATTACAATTACATACAGAATTATGCCAACGTTGGAAGAGAGGTAAGCGAGGTCAACTGTTTGTTAAATCCAGGCAATGTGGTCTTCGTTCTTCAGTTCCTAAGTTGATTGTTTCAAATATGCTGCATCTCTACAATTAGATGGATGTACTTAACTCAAACATAGTGGATTTATTTTTAGTAAAACCTTATTAGGCAAGTCTTACCCTAGTTCAGCAATGAAACCTTTTGGTTTTAGTATTTACAGGCAGGATTGATCACCAGACATTGCAGGAAAGAGCCAAGGCAGTAGTATTTGTTTCCTGATTAACAATTCATCTCGTCTTCTAGCTTACCAGCTGATCTTGAGCAAATTACTATTAGATGTCAGCCATATTACTTGGCCCGTGAATTTAGCTGTGTGATCATGACTATTGTGCACAAGCTCACACAGCTACAGCTATTAAGAATCTCAGTACTATAATTTCTCACTATTAATCTACCTACTAGATGCATAGACTATGGAAATGTTGAAGGTGATATTAATCGGGCTAATCTTCAATTAATAACACAAGAACTTAAGTGTTCCAAGCTGGTGACTTCAACAATTCACCTTTGGTCTGAGTTGAATGCTGGTAATAAGCTACACGGTTGTTCTATGGTCACTACTTGGGATGTTTTCAAGGTCAGTGCTGTTTATCTCAATGAATACTCTGATATGGTGAGTGGGTATGTCAAGAACTGTCTGCCAACAAAGATTATTACTCAGTACCCCAATTCAAAGTCATGGTTCGATAACAGCGTATTTGTGATAAGGTTAGAGCAAAGGATATTGTGTACAAAAAGAAATCTGTGGACCTGGTGCCTATAAAAGGGCAAAGTACGTCCTGGAAAAGAGAATCAGTGATGCTAAACGTACATATCATCAGCTTTTAGAGAACCACTGTAACATCATTCAGGATCTCTGGGTGGGTGTTCGGAATATCACAAATTGCAAGCAAAATGCGCAAATAATGGACACTGCTGATGTTACACTGCCCGATCGCCAGATCAAGTTCTACATTCGCTTTGACAGTAA
Source organism: Acanthaster planci (assembly GCF_001949145.1). The sequence goes on from NW_019091558.1 coordinate 199,960, forward strand.
TAGTTTTGAGTTTCGGTCACTGAGCGTAGCGGCAGCTGACATTTGAAAGCAGGAGCCGCCATTCACAATAGAGCTGGGATATGTTGTGCAAGTCTTACCAGGTCTGAATGTGCGGAAAGCTGCTGGACCAGACCAGATCATGCCACGCCTTTTACTTGCTGATGTTCTTGCCGACATCTTTAACTGGTGGTTTATCATAGCCAAACTACCAGTGTCTTTCAAGAATCTAATTATTGTTCCAGAGTCAAAAAAGAAACTGATAATTTCCTTGAATGATTATGTGACCAATGGCTTAATATTGTTACTGACATCAAGTACTGTCACTTTTAAAATGCTCTGAATCAAACCATCTTTATCTTGAAGGTTGATAAAACTAAAGAAATGATAATTGACTTTGTACAAATAATGGTCGAATAATCCAGTTGTAATCAAAAGAAGAAATGTAGAAGTTGTAGATTGTTTTAAGTTGCTGAGTGCATTTATAAGAATACCCTTGTCAAGTCAGGTATCTGGAAATTTGAAAAAGGCTCAACAATTGATGTAGTTTTATGTAGCATGAAATCGTTTGGCGTGGTTACATGTACTTTGATTAATTTTTATAGATGTGTTGGGAAACGACTTCCATGCATAGCTTCATGTATACACTGCACATTGAGGCACATTTCCATGTCGTGAAAGACACTACTGGGAGCAGTTTGGGAAATGGGCGTGGCCCCATTCTCTCGGGTTCTAATGTTTTGCATCAGATAAAAGATATGGCAGTAGATCCCTCACATAAGGTTGTTGAAGCATGGAATCCAACACTACATTGAAACAACCCGACTAAAAAGAAACCAGCTCGGGTTTCACCAATCCAGAAGGATCGGTTTTTGTTCATATGGGACGTTGTATGATATTTATTCCCCCGAGGGAGGTACATTCCATGGCATGTAATGTTCGCGCTCCTCCAGACATGTAGGAGGGGAAAACTGTGCTACTACAGGGGAAGCATAGTGAGGTTCTTGACAGTGAAGTGACGTCACTGTCAGGTGACCCCGGTCTGAGTAGTGGTTTAAGGATTTATGATTCATGTGAGATTGTGCAACGAAACTGGGTAAATGTTCTTGTTGCTAATATGGGAGCACAAATGTTTCCATTCCACTTCACACTCAGGTGGCTTCCCTCAGTTAAGTTTTCCCCACCCTACACCTGGAATGTGGTATGGAGGGTAGTGAGTTAAAGGTTTCTGTAAATAGGATACTTGCCCCGTCAGATAGGGACTACTATGACAGTGTACCGGATGAGCAAGTTTCTCAGGAGTCAGATTCGGTGTTAGGGGTATATGAAACAAGAAGTCTACAATGCATATATTTGCTGATGGAGGCTTGTATCAGTTGCCACCAGGGTTGAGTTTGTAGTCATGTGATTTGAGTGGTGATGATCTTGATCGAGTGGTGCAGTTGGTTCAAAGGTATGACAATGTCTTTTCTAAGGGACCACTTGATTTAGGTACAAGAGATTAAGTTCCACACAAGATTCAAACCGCAGATGACATCCCAGTAAGCCACCTTATTGTAGAATACCTCCGCAGTATGTTGGTGAAGTGAAAGAGCTTCTTCAAAAGTTCTTGGAACAAGATATCATCCAGAAGAGCAGAAGTCCATATGCTAACCCCATAGTACTATTGAAGAAATGGAATGGGACCATCTGAATGTGCAAAGACTCCAGGAAGCTGAATGCTAAAACAGTGTGTGATGCTTTTCCTCTGCCGCGAGTTGCTACCTTCAGTAGGCAAAAGTAAGCATGTGGTTAGTCAAAAGAGTTTTGAGTGGATGACAGAAGCTGAAGGTGCATTTAATAGGTTGAAGCAACACTAACAGGAGCTCCAGTGTTGAGTTACCCTGATTTCAGCAAGCCATTTGTACTGGAAATAGATGCCTCTCTTAAGGGATTAGGGACTTGCCTCACGCAAGAAGATGAGTAAATGAGGCGGCATCCAGTGGCTAACACCAGCAGGGGGCTTAGGGGCGTTGAACATAATTATCCTGATTACAGTTCATTTTAGAGCTTCTTGCATTAAAGTGGGCAGTTGTCAATAAATTTTACCTCATTTGGTTACTGTTCACAATGTACACAGATCATAACCCCCTTGCACACTTAGAGACAGCCAAACTCGGGGCATGCGAGATGAGATGGGTAGCTCAGCTTTCTTCCTTTAATTTTGAAGTGAAGTTTAGGTCAGGGGTGAGGAACAAGTGTGCTGATGCCCTTAGTAGGTATCCTGGTCACTGTCAGTGTTCATTCATTGATGTCAAACAGGTCTTCCAGTCTCTGGCACTCTCAAGTGCGATCCCAATTCGGGCGGACACAGAGTACTGCCTTTGAGTCCATTCCCAGGAAGCACACAGTTGGGCCGGATCAGCCCAGTGTGTTTCTGTCATGTTTTTTTTTTACCAGCTAAAAGCCTCGCAAAAGGAGCACCCGGAATTGGGAGTTGTCTGGAAGCGCTGGGATGCTGAGTGGCACCCAGGAGAACCAGTCACCGACGTAAGTGTCAAGACACTGGAACTGAAAGCATGGTTGTGCAGTGGCCACATTTTGTGGAGCAGAATGGAGTCCTCTGCCATCAGGTTAATGATCCATTGCATGGAGAGTTATTTCAGATGTTATTGCCTCGTTCCTCAGGTGATGCAGAGTTGTCATGATGGATAAGGACACCAGGGTGTTACCAGAACTTGTCGACTCCTCAGGAGGCAAGTGTATTGGCCCAACATGGCCACCATGGTATGCCGCTATATTGGCCAGTGTAGGCAGTGTATTACCGCTAAGGCTGCAGAACCTACACCCAAACTACCCATGCGTCACTTGCTTGTGGTTAGACCACTGGAGGTAGTCGCAATTGATTTTGTGAAAGTTGACGGGGGAAAGGTGGCTATGAAGATGTTTTGGATATCACAGATGTATACACAAGATTTGTGCAGGCTGTGCCCTGTAAAGGTCAGCTTGCTATCACTGTTGCAAGGGTCCTTGTGCAAAATTGGTTCACCCGGTGATCAGGGAAGAAATTTTGAGGGGGGGTTATTAGGGAACTCTGCGTGCTGTATGGCGTAACAAAATCTAGGATGACCCCCTACTATGCGGAAGGGAATGCACAAGTGGAGCGTTTTAACAGAACGTTGTTTAGGTTAATCAAATTTCGAAGCAAATGGGACAGTCATAAATGGCCTGATATGTTAGCTCACTTGGTGTTTGTTTGCAACACTACGCTACATTGCGCGATGGGAGAGACACCATATACCCTCATGTTTGGGAGGGATCGACTAATACCAATAGATCAGATGCTTGGGAAAACAGACAGTGATTAGAGACAAGACTTTGTGAAAGAACAGGCACAGTTAATTGGCAGGTCACGGGAACTAGTCTGTGATAGGGTAGCAAATACCAGCAGTCGCAATAAAGCTACTGATGATTCCAAAGCAAACGCTGAACCAATTTGCATTGGTACACAAGTATTGCGGAAGAAATGTCCGTTCCGAGGGCTGCTCAAGTTGGCAAATGCATATGAAAGCAATTCCTACATAGTTGGCGTCAATGAGCATGGTGATGTTTACCATATCAGACTCCTGTTGGGAGTGGATCAAAAGACGGTCCACAGGAAATTGTTACAGGTTTGTCCTCCAGAATTTGTGGATGCTAGTATGCATAGTGAGTCGGATGACTCCGACTGAGATTTTATTCAGCCAGTCACTGATTCTCCAGAGCAGACTCCGGGTTCAGTCCCTGTACCAGATGGCTAAAAGAAGGTAGGGAGCCTTGTAGGAATGTAGAGCCTATTCGGAGGTCCAATAGAAGCACACATGGCCTTTCACCTACTAAGGTCAGCTGTAGGCTGGAAGAAGTGAGTGGTGGGTCTGGGCACCCCGTGGCTAGCTGAAGGCTATGTCGGCTGACTGTGTGGGAAGGTCTTGGGGTATCCAGCTTCCTTCTAGTGGCCCCAGCTGGATAGCACCACAGTGCCTCAATCCACCGCCGGTTAATGTTTAACTTTAGATTAATAGATTTACATGTAATTGAAGGGCAAAGTGTATTGGTGCACTCTGTTGTTTATGTAATTGTTCCTTAATGCTTTTTGTATTGTTTGGGCATTGTTATGTCAAAGGCCTGAAGAACGAAGATGGTTTGTTTGTGAATGTAAAATTAGAAAGGAGTACCGTTCCCATCACATGTGTGGGAGAAGGGGGGCTTACTTTCAGGAGAACCCAGGCCAACCCAGAGAGATATTTAAGGCTGATGAGGGGGGCTGAACCCTGAGTGCTGATATTTGATATGGGCACTCATGATTTGTGCTCACCTGTCATGAATCCCACGGAGCTGTACTCAATCTATGGTGAAACTGTGCATTGTTTATCAAAAGAAGATATTAATCCTGAAGTATTAGTCTCTCTGCCAGTACTACCTATTTTTCCTTGAACAGTTCAATAGCCGAGTGGAGGAGTTCAATAACAAACTAGACGCAGTGGTTGTTACAGCAACAACCACAGAGCTGTTACAGATTTCACATTGTTTAATGGGGACAAATAAAATATAAAAAAAGATTAATAAAACAAAAACACAAGGTAACGCCATCATGACGTCATCAATCTGGAATAATTCTTGTATCAGCGTCTTTGTTGGCTGTAACTGAAAATGATTACAGATGTTAAAGTTACCACAGTGATGTTTTGTAAACATGTACACAGTCAATGGGCTAAAAACACATGCAGACAAAAATGCTTCTTTAAGTGTGTGTCATGTGATTTGCGGTCAAACTGAACAAAAATTATGAAATATTACTTGATATTTTAACTCTTTTGTATATTTGTAATCGAACGAAAGGGAAAATTTAGCCTGATTTCTCTTTCCTTCTCATAGTAATCTTAAGCTGAAGATGAGGACTACTCAGTCATTAGTTTTAAGTAGAAAAACATGTACACAACCTATGGAGAAACCTGCAGCTTTAATCTCATGTCACTTGACTCCTGATTGGAACACCATGACAATTTTATTTTGACAGCCCCATGGATTGTTGGAGTATCTATGCTCCCAATACAAAGTCACTCAGATGTATGAAAGCACCAGTCTTTGACTTTAGAAAAACGTGTACAAAACCTATGGAGAAAAATTAAATATTCAAAATTCAGTAATAAGTCATGTGTTAAACCCTCTCAAACTGTTATGCAAAGAATCTTGACCTAACATCCATCCAGACAGGTAGAGAAAAGTGTCGAAATCTGGCTGTTGAAAAAAGTGTACAAAACCTATGGGGGAAAATGAAATATTAAAAAATCAATAAAAACAAACCAGTTGATGACCTCATGATGACATCATCAATTAAGCCGAAAATTGTTATCAAAGTCTTGGTTGGCTGTAACTTTGATGGTGATCAAACATCTTGAAGTTACCCAAATTGTGGCTTGACAATGTGTTCAAAGTGAACAGGATTAAATAAATATTGAAAACTCAATACCGGTACTAAATAATATGATGACGTCATCATGACGTCATTTATTTGAAATGATTCTTGTTTCTGGGTCTTTGTTGTTAATCACTTTGATAACTATCAAAGATCGCGAATGCTTCAAAATGGTGGCTTGAAAATTTGTACAAGGTCAATGGCTTTAGATATTGAAATTCAATAATAAATCTGATGATGACATCATTTAATTGAATGACCTATTCAATTACAAAAAATGTTGTGACAGGGTCTGTGTTGGTTATCACTTTGATAACAATCAAACATCGCAAAATTACGAAAAATCCCAGTGCAGAAAAACTGCACCTTTAACTTCAAGTCATGTGATTTGCATTTAAACTGAAACATTTTTATAAAATATTACTTGATATTCTGACTCTTGGGTATATTTCAAATCAAACGAAGACCCAAACAAATACGATTTCTCTTTGTTTCTCATAGTAATCTTCAGTTGAAGTTAATGACTACTCACTCATCAAAATCAATAAACGTGTGTAAGAACAAAAACATATACAAAATGTATGGAGAAAAACTGCAGCCCTAACCTCATGTCACGTGACCCTTGATGATGGTATTATGACAATTTTGTTCTGGTACCCTCTCTTAGTTGTGGACTACGAGGGAATGCAAATATCAAATCAATTGGATTGACCAGGGAGCCGAAGTCTGGCTGTTGAAAATTTTTACGAAACCTATTGGGAAAAATTAAATATTCAAAAATCAATATAAAATAAGGTGATGACATCATCATGACATCATCCCTTTGCAATAAATCTTTCATTGGGGTCTTTGTTGGCTATCACTTTGGCAACAATCAAACATCTTTAAATTACCAAAATTACAAAGTCAATGGGCTATGAACACATTTGCAGAAACACTGTCATGTCAAGTTATTTGCGCTTAAACTGAACAATTTCTATGAAATATTACTTCATATTCGGACTCTTAGGCATATTTCAAATCAAATAACAGGCTGTAAAGTACCCGATATCTCTTTCGTTTTTAAAGTAATCTTGAGTCGAAGTAAAGGACTACCCTTAACTTGTGTTAATTAGAAAAACGTGTACAAAATGTATGGGGGAGAAATAAAATATTCAAAAATCAAAATAAAATAAGGTGATGACGTCATCATGACATCATAAATTATGCTTTGCCGGCTGTAACTTTGATGACGAATGAAGATCACCAAGTAACCAAAATTGCCTGGAAAACATGTACAAAGTCAATGGGCTAAAATAAATATGTAAAAATCTACAATAAATAACTTGGTGACGTCATAACAATGTAATTATTTGACTAGTGTCTTTGCCTTAAGGTCTGTGTTTGGTGTAACTTTGATAAGGATCAAACGTAGTCAAGTTACCAAAACGAAGCCTTGAAAATGTGTACAAAGTCAATGGGCTGAAATAAATATTAAAAATTCAATAAAAAATCACTTGATGACATCATCATGACGTCATTGTTCTATGCACATCTTTGAACTAATGTTGTTAAATGATATAAGTTTGATGAAGATCTGAAATTGCAATAGGACCCAAGTCAATGGCAGAAGAAACATGCACAAAACAAATGGGCTTTTGGTCAGAAGAGAAAGAAGAAGAATCTAGAGCTTATCTATATATAACAGGTTTGCCCTTACCCAACGTATATTAGGGCAAACTTGTCATATAT
>NW_019091558.1:214285-270798 GCF_001949145.1 Acanthaster planci
TTGGTGTTCCCATGCAGATCAAAAAAACCCATGGTGTTCCCATGCTGATCATAAAAGCCCCATGGTGTTTCCATGCTGATCATAAAAACCCCATGGTGTTCCCATGCTGATTATAAAAACCCCATGGTGTTTCCATGCTGATTATAAAACTTCACGGTGTTCCCATGCTGATCATAAAAGCCTCATGGTGTTCCCATGGTGTCCACAAAATGTCCCATGGTGATCACTTCAACCAACATTATTTTTTTTGCCAGTCCCATGGTGTACACATGGGGTCCCATGGGCAGCCCATGGGATCTGCATGGGACATTTTTGTAAGGGTCCTGCGGCCTAAAAAGTCATGGAATTTTTTTTTCAATTTCTGGACCTGGAAAAGTCACGGAATTGACCAAACACTATGATGTCATCCTTTTTCTTGACATTTTCTATAAGCTGTTCAAAAGGGCTGGGCATTGCACACCTTGAAAGGCTTGCATGTCCACCTGTGCAGTTGGATTCTTGCTACAAATGTTCATTTGTTGCTGGTGTCTTCATCCAGAACAACTTGCTAGTGTCCAGACGCTAAATCAAGGGTATAGAACCATGGTACCCATCTCACTGCCTCAAATTTTTCTGAATTACACTTCCTGTGGTCAGTGCAAAAGTATTTCATACCATCCTTGTCCACAAGGACAACAATTGCTGCCCAGGGACTATCAGAGGGTTCTGTTATTCTCCTCTCCTCCAGGCCGAGTATTTGTTCCTGTATCTCCTGCTGATGCAGGTACAAATGATACCTCACCCCTTCTTTTATTGGCTCAGCATCACCAGAGTTTATGTGATGCTTCCAAGTATTTTTGTGACAAATTATGACAAATAGTGAACAAATAGATTTCACTTAAAGTTTACATGTATCTGGTTAATTATTGACTGCTTGCAATCATCAGCTGAGCCATTGCTGGTTTCAAATTAACATATCTGCATAGTGTACGGTATGTTCTGTTTCCAGAAATTAGGTGCTTAAAAGCTGTTTGAAATATGGTGTGATTCATCATTGGTGTTGTGTGAAAATATAATCATTTGACAAGCTTATCATGCAGCTAAGCTGGCTAAAACATAAATTAGCAGATGTAGTACTATTACACTTCAGACCTGGGTAAATGTTTTTTTCATGTACATGTATCTATATTTGTTAGGACCTTTTCAGTAATTGTCAAATTGTTTTTGTTTTGTAAAAGTTTCACTTGCGACAGATTTGGCGTGTTATAAATTCTCATTATTATTATTATTGGTTAGAATCATTTCATCATATATTGCACATATGGATAACAATTTTTAAAAAAATGAATATGTAGAAAGTAAACTTTGAATTTCAAAATTTACTTTTGAGCACTATGCTTAATTACTTTTATTCTTTTACTCATGACAATTCTGAGGTCTAGATTTGTATCAGATTTTACATGCGTAGCTGTCAACAAGAGCACAGGAAGTGTTCTCCTAGACATGCCTAGTAAAGCTTGCATTTACAGTTCAATATGTGTGCTGTAAAACATACTTATTCTCCGACTATATGTGCACAAACCACACAGTGACACCATGTTTTGGTTTTTGGCAAAGATTTCGAGTGGCAGGTTTATTTGTTTTTGCCGATTTCAAAGCCACTTTCTGTTGCCACCCTTGGCAAAAATTCTGGAAGATTTTTCTGGCACACTTGCCACACTTGGCAGAAACTCAGGCACACTTTGCCAAAGAGATACTTGCCGCACTGGCAGAAAAAGGCAAGGTTGTTAACAGAAAAACTTGGCATAACAGGTTGGGATTCCTTGGCACACTTGCAATGCAGACAAACCCCACCAGAACCAGTAGGTGCTTGTCCTAAAATTAATTGTCATGTGATTCTATTTAGCATTTAGAAATTAAGAAAATCTTACATAAAGCACGCTGTTTTTTCCACCGCTTGAACATGCGGTTGGAATAAGCCCCACCAGAACAAGAGGGTGCTTGGTGTAGTGTTTTAGAAAAACAAAAATGAAACATTACTAACAACTAACTTTACATTATAATCACTGCGAGATAAGTTGCATACATTTTTTATTTGTTTACTTCGGAAACTGCGTGTTGCTTCCCGGTAGTTCCTGCCAGACGCGCAATGCACGCCCCACTGGGACTACTGCCCAAACACCCGAGCCATCCTTTCTTATACCACCTGAGCAAACAAACACGTTAACAATGCCACCCATTAGGCCCACATCCCGGTAAATGATTCTATTTGTCAAAGGCAGTAATTATTTAGTCCTTTAAGTTGGCTCTAAAATATTTGTTGCCCATGTCAGGTAAGTGGATGCCATCATAACAATACAATGTGAACTCCGGCCATCGGAACTGAGGGTGGTGTAGCACTGACACTCCCAGTCGATGACCCAGTGAACATGCCTACCTATTGATCGTGTGGTGCCTCCTTTCCATTTTTGATGGATTAGTAGACCCAAAGTAACAGGTGTGCTGTAAAATATCTGACAAAACAAACTGTGCCTCTGGGTAAGTGTCAAGACTCTCTCGCATGAAAAAAGTGCTAGCCTTTGTCGGAAACAGAAGAAATTGGTCTCGACCAACTCGTTAGTGCCTAAGTGGACGATTAGCATGGCCAGACGAGGCCATCTTGCTGCGAGTTCTGCCACTAATTTTGTTGCATCACCATATTTTGCTCCACCCAGGCCATTCCAGCGGACGTCTTGCCTAGTCCAGAGTGTGGTCTCTGCTCATATTACGATGGAATCCCCAAGTATCCCCTGTGAACAAAGGGGAGAGGAACAAGGAATGTTCCGGTGCCGTTGTTGCTGTTAAATATTAGTATTACTTTCAGTAGTTTATATATTTGTATATTGTTATTTATCTTTATTTATTCTTGATTATATAATCCAAGAAATGGACAGTTCCATATGCTATGAATTCAAGACAAGCAATTGTCTCTGTCTGATTACACGTTGAGAAAATGATTCGATACCAGCGGGCGAATATAACGCTGAGTGGCCTCTGAATGCCAGCAGCCCATTGTCTTGATCTGTTCCAGGGGAAATCCAACGCGAATGCGGTTAAGACCACTCCGATGCTGAAGGAGTGGGAACGAAAGTGGGTGTCTGCGAGCCCCCCCCCCAAAAAAAAATTTGTTGCAAAGTGACATTAAATTGATACTGTGTCAGTGACTCACCCCCGAAGTGGCAGAAGAAAGTGCCAAGCGACGTGTGGGGAATCCATGAGAAGTTTGTCAGTGCACAGACCAGGCAGACACTTTCATGAACTGAGCACACCAAGCAAATGATTTGAGGAGGGCCAGTTTGATTAGCTTTTGTGTGCTGATAGGAAATAAACATTGCTGCATTGTCATCGTCTGCATCCTGAATATGTACGCCAGACACATGGAGGAGTGATTGTTGGATGTGAGACTTGGCAACTGCAGCAAACTCGCTTATGTGCATAAACCCAATGAATGCGCATAACATGGCAACCCGAAAAAGCGCAGCTTCATAGCTTGTGTGACACACCTGCGGGAGTGTGTTAATGATATAGGTCAATACCGATAAGAACCATCGTTCATCGCCACCCGGTTTTTCCCAGTGACAACCTGTCGATAATTTCGCCACCAGAAAATCCCATGTGTTGGGCCAACCTTGAAGCTTATGAAAATAGCCCACCGCCGATACATAAGTAGCTATAGTTGACGCGGCAAGACGCTGGAGCGAAAGCCATGCTATAAACTGGCGAACATCATTACTGGAAGCATGTCTAGTTTCATTAGGTCGTTGGCCCATAAATGAACAAAACGCACGCCAACCCGTCTGGTATGTTTTGTGCATGTTCGCCGTTGAGGCAGCCACCAATAACCGGTGCATTTCACCTTCTATTGCACCCGGAGGAGGTCAGGGACTGGCGTCATTGCTATGTCTGCCTGTTGGGCCGAGGCCCGGAAGTGATGCACCTGGAAATGTGAGAGGGAATCGGCAATTTCATTTAGTACCCCTAGGATGTGCACGGCCTTAAATGTGATATTGAACAGCAGACACTGAAACACAAAAGGTCACACTAAATGCATGATCTGGTCGTAAGTAGATGACTGTTTGTTGATGATGTGCACTACTGCTTCATTGTCTGTGCGGAAAAGCACTTTGCGCTGAGCTAACCGGGAACCCCAACAATGCACTGCAATCACTAGTGGATAAAACTCGCAGTATGCTATCCACAGGGATAGCGCCATAAACTCAGGGGACCAACGCCCGTGAAACCATCAACCGCTGAAGTACCCACCAAACCCAATGCTTGCAGCAGCATCTGTAAATAAATCTAAAGTGTCATTGTTGCACCAGTTCTTATCTCGGAATGGGGAAACCCTGTTGAAGTGCTCAAGGAAGGTTAACCACATACGTAAGTCAAGTTTCGCGCCATGAGATAGGTGGACTTTGTGATGGGGCTTCCGCAGCCTGCGGGACATACCAATCAACTGACGAGTAAATGCTCGTCCAGGCGCAATTGCGCGGCATACAAAATTAAGGGAACCTACCATGGACTGGATTTCTTTCAGGGACAGTTTATGCTTACCCAAAAACGACTTAATCTCCTCCCGTATGGCAAGCATTTGTTGTGTGGTACTCGGATTTCGTGCTTAACCGTATCGATCTCCAGACCGAGATAAGTAATCACCTGGGTAGGGCCCTTGGTCTTTTCTGTGGTGAGTGGCATTCGCAACTGGGCACACATGTCCTTGAAGGTATTAAGCAGTACTTGGCAGTAGTGCTTGGGCTTCCCAATAAACAAGAAAATCGTCTAAATAATGGGTGACAGTTTGAGTGTTCGAAAGTTGCTTTAAGTGAAATTCCAGAAAGGTGCAAAATGCCTCAAAAAGCCTGCAAGACACCGAACATCCCATGGGTAAGCACTTATCATAATAAAACTGATTATGAAACTTGAAACTTGAAGCCAAGCAATTCAGAAGGGGCAACGGGAAGCAACCGAAAAGCCGACTTAATGTCCGTTTTTGCCAGCCATGTTGCTAAATCTGCGAACATCGCGAAATCGACAGCCGTATCAAATGATACATAATGAACTACACACTCTTCCTTATTAATAATGTCATGCATGAACTCACCTTGTGGATAGGAGAGGTGGTGAATAAGGTGAAACGAGCCCTGTCGTTGCTCTTGCATGAGACCAATAGGTGAACACTGAAGATTTGGAAGCGGCTGGTCCGAGAAGGGTCCTGCAATCCTGCCTAATGCAATTTCATCGCGTAATTTATGGAGGACGATTTCCGGCCTATCCGTTGCGGACTTAAGACAATTAGCATCTTTATGTACCCTCGGACCATGATAGCTCAGCGAGAAACCGTTATATAGCAAATTAGCTGCCGATTTATCTGCATAACCCGACAACCATTGCTTGAAGACTACGATATTATTGGGTGTTGGGGGGACGAAAAGTGGTATTTCTGTCCCCTTTAGCAGTACCCGCCGATTGGCGGTTGTTATTGGTCACATTGTGCGTGTATGGCCTTCTTACTGTACTGGGTAAAGCTGGCCGAGCCGCCTGCTGTGCGCCCAACGGTGTCTTTGTGAAGCACGTATACACATGTGTTGCACAACCTGGACCAGTCGGCTGGTGCGCGGGGCCAGGGGTGCCTGGAAATGCAGGCCCGAGCCCCAAGCCTACTCTGCAATCGGATGCCCCGTGTCCAGAACGACCACAGCGAGTGGAGCTATGGGCGTACCGTCACAAGGCCCACCAGCAACCCGTTGGGGAGTTGAAGGGAAAACAGACATGTTTATTGTATTGTTGGGTCCGAGCGACTGCCACTGGGGCTGGAGCAGAAGATAAAGTACCAACGGCTGTAACAGTAACCCACAGCTCCATGTCGATGGTAGCCCAAGAACAAGAAGGGTTTACTTCCATACACAAACAGAACTGTTGCACCAGCCTAGGCGGGGGAATTGCGCGGCAGCAGTGCAGATAATCTCAGTATACTTCAATAAATCGAATGTGTGGCTGAGATGACCCACAGCGTAAATGGCCATAAACACATGAAAGGCACTGAGCCATTTATCAACGGAATCAATTATACGCAGGTGCATCATCACTGGCTTAAAAACTACATGGCCTTGTTCGACAGCTAAGGTCAGCTCAGAACCATGTCCGGCGGACTCCAGCACTTTAGGCACCAAGTCAAAATAGAAACGGTTCATGAAGTGGGAAACGATACATAAACGATAAGCTCCTTACCCGCTTCAGAGTAAAGTGCGCAACGATAGGGAGTCACTAGCTAAATGGCTTGTGGTTTGATGAACGCCACTCCTGGGTGATGTTTTCTAACAATAGAGAGCTTTAAGGATTACACTCCATTGTGGCTGGTGATTGAGTCATTAGAGCTGTTTATCAACAGCTGGGACCCCAGCCCATTGATATGTGAACAATTTAGGGGGGATGGGGATGGGTTTATACTACCGTTTACATGGATAAGGATTTTTTCCTTCAGTTTCTTATTTCACTTTTTAGATTGATTTTGAAGTCCTGTGATTGTTGCATCTATAATGTTCTCCATTTAGTTTATTGTCTAATCCAATTATTGACAAATCTGTGATGTGGAAATTACTGCCTGACAGTGCTAGATTTTGGGAAAGAAAACTACAGATCTTAATTCAGTGACACGAGACTTAGTGATGCACATAGGCCTGTTGACTCTGATGGAGGTAGTCTTTTGTTAAGAGATTAATTGCTTCCCCTTCTGAATAAGCTGTGCTAAGCCTGTGGATGAACTGGCCCAATTTACACAACAAAGCCGATGCACAATAACCATTCATGGTAAGCTGGGAATCAGGGCTTTTGTACCAAGATGGGGGAAATGGTGGTATGCATCAAAGAGGTTGCTGCATAACCAACTCCTTTTCGGGAAACGCTCTCTTGCAATCATTGCCCACTTGCAGTTGAAACGGGCAATGGTTTGAAAGGGGATTAAGGGCAATCATTTCCTGCTTGGTGAACCGTTTCTATTTTGACTCGGCGCCTTAGCAGCGTTCTCACAATATAGCAACGCCATGTCCACATATTTCCCGTTCCAAATCTTCTCTTTGGTTGACTGCGGAACGTGAATTTTTTTGCTTCCAGCAAAACCTGCGCTGAGACTCCCTGCCTGTCCGCTCGTCACTGGGGCGGGGCACAAGGCCGCACCGGTATCCTCCACCATTGATGTGCCAACTGATGTGGTGGCCTGATCCGCTTCCACCGTAGTGGTGAAGGCACTCGTTGGCACTGACCTGGACTCAGCAGCTGAGGACTTGCGGGGCCGACCGTGGGGGCGACGGGGGCATACATTGTAGGCGACCATTGGGCCCGGCGCTTCCGCTGCTGTTTCTGTCGGGGCATACTGCACTCGTCCGTGTACAAGGAAACCAATCCCAGGAAACCAATCCACAAGCCAACGCCTGTAAATTCCAGTTGTAACTTACTGCTACCGAAACAGCTCGCTGATGGGGGAAAAGCCATCGTAAAATTCAGCAATCCATAGGGTTGCCTCTTCCATGTGTAAAGGAAATGTCAGACTCAGATCCAGGGAACCACCCCCTTGGATAAAACGACTGAAACAGCTCGGTGGTAAAGAACAACCGTCGTAAAAAAAGCCGCAATCAAACCAGCAGAGTTTTAATTTGTGTGTTGCTGCCTCGAAAATCTAAGCTGAAGTGGCCCATTTTTAGTGGCAAACTTGCTATACATAAACGCATTTCCAAATTTTGAAACAACAGATCTGAATCTTATACAAATCTTCCTAAGCCCTATATTTCCAAAAATAAAGGTCCCAGCAGGTTGAAACTTTGCTGATATCTGGAAGGGAATGTGTGATAGACAAAAGTTTACCTCATGGAATGATGACGTCATCAGTTGAAAGGTCACATGACATAAAATGCACCATTTAAAGCCCTATATCCTCTGGAAGTACATGTACCAGCAAGTGGAACTTCGCAGATATCTGGAAGGGGATGTGTGATAGAGGAAAATGTACCTCATGGAATGATGACGTCATCACTTGACAAGTCACGTGACATGAAAGGTGCATCTTTTAAAGCCCTATATCTCCAAAAGAACATGTCCCAGCGGGTTGAAACTTTGCATATATGCAACCATGACGATGGCATTTTCATTGACAAGCTCAGAAATGCAAAAAAGCCGTATATTCTGTTGCAAACAGACATAGAAGCTCTTGTTTTTTTCTTTTTCTTCTTGGCTTTTGACAAGTTGCGAAAAAGGCATTATTTCTGTGTTTTGTTTTTTGTTTTTGCTTTTTCACAAGCTGCAAAAAAGGCATTCGTTTTGTTCTTTTTTTGGGGGGGGGGCTTTTTTTGCAATTTTGAGAAAAAGGCATTACTCCTAGCTGTTCTTTTAGTTTTTTTGTCTTCTTTCTTCTCCCTCCTCTGACCAAAAGCCCATTTGTTTTGTGCACGTTTCTTCTACCATCAACTTTGGTCCTTTTGTAACTTCGGATCTTCATTAAACTTACATCAATGAAGTTCAAAGATGTGCATAGAACAATGACGTCATGGTGACATCATCCAGTGACTTTTCATTGATTTTTAAACATTTATTTCAGCTTTGTACACGTTTTAAGGCCCGATTTTTTGTCACTTAGAGATTTTCAGTCATCCTTAAAGTTACACAAAGGAAGACCTGGAAGCAAAGATATTACTAAAATAATTATGACATGATGATGGCACCAAGTGATTTATTATTTAATTGTGAATATTTAATTGTTATGTTGTAAAAATCCATATAAAATCAACTGTGGCCTCCTGCAAAATTCTGTTTGCAGCAAGTGTCAGAGTAAAATTAGGTCTTCGATTAATCTCGTTTGGGCAAATCACGTGACCCTTCCTTCCGGTTGAAGCCAGAAGTAGGCTTAAAAGTGGTAATAGGTATCAAGTTGTTCTCAATGGTGTTAGTCTGTTAGGGTATAGCATTCTTCAAATCATCTACTGATGACATCACGTAATTGTCAAGCGCCCTCTAGTGACAGGGTCAACATTCTGAAAAATGAATTTTGAGTAGATGTCTGTGGCGAAGTATGTCCGAATCGCCTGAAAATTGATGTTGACAATGATCTTAACCCAGTTAACATGTGTGAAATTTGGGGCCAACGATGTCATCAGATCGGAGGTTTTATAAAAAGTTTTTTTTTTTTTTCAAAATTTGGTGAAAAATCAACCTTAACAGATATAAGCATGAATTGTTCATTAGATGATAGCTAAAACATTAAAGTCAACTGCATTAAAAGTGCATAAGTGGTGTACTTCATCGCACAGATGAAGCGCCGACGACGAAACCCCCCCTTACAATATTTGCGAACTCGAAAATCCCTTTCACGTACTGTGGATTGGCTACTGTTTGCCTGTAATGTGTGGCCGGCAGTGCACAGTGCATAGCAAAATGCTGACCATGTGCTGCTGAGAGCAGATCGCATTGTATGGAATGCCAAACTGGACAAATGTTTAAAATCTCTAATCTGTGATCTTTCCGTGCAACAATAATGTTTTGTATTGTATTTTGTATTGTACATGTTTGATTGGGTTGAAACCTTCCTGATAGTTAGGAAGGGAAGGTTTATAAAAGGAGGTTGACCTCAGGTGATGACATTATCATCAGCAAATGAGTCACGTGACATTTAAGTTTTATCCTTTAAAGTACTATATCTCCTGAAGTATATGTCCAATTGGGTTCAAACCTTGCGTATATTTTAAAGGGAAGTGATTCACACGATTATTGACCTCTTGATGATGACGTCATCAGGTGACAAGTCATGTGACTTTAAAGGTGCATCATTTAAAATTCCATATTTCATGAAGTAAATGTCCAATTGGGTTCAAACATCACTGATATCTTGGACAGGAAGTGATTTAGATGATTATTGGTCTCATTTGATGTTGACGTCACCAGGTGACAAGTCCTGTGACCTTAAAAATTTAGCCCTCTATCTCCCAAAGTGCACTTCCCATTGATTTGAAACTTTGCAGATATCAAGGAAAGGAAGTGTTCTGGACGAAAATTTACCTGATGTGATGATGATGTAAAATGAGGAGTCAAATTAAATTTGAAAATTTAAAACAAGTTATTTCCTGTAGTGCATGCCTGATTGGGTTGAAACATTGGACCCAAATGGTCATGATGAAATGATTACACCATCAGGTTTGTGCAGTAGATTGGTTATTCAAATTAATAAAGGAATGCAAAAAAGCCCTCTGTTCTGTTGGCTAACAGACAGATGAGCTCTAGTTTTCTTCTTCCTCTTCTTCTTCTGCTGACCCAAACCCCCTTTGTTTTGTACATGTTTCTCCCACCACTGACTTTAGTCCCTTAGCAACTTTGGATCTTTATTGAACGTACATCAATGAATGACCCTTGTCTAAAGATGTGCATAGAACAATGACATCATGATGACATCATCAAGCGATTTATTATTGATGTTTAATATTTATTTCAGCCCACTGGCTTTGTACACGTTTTCATGACGCTATTTTGGTGATTTGGCGATCTTCAATTGTAACCAAAGTTACAGCCAATAAAGACCCTGATACAAAAATATAAGTGCAAATTTATGATGACTTTATCATGTGATTTTTTATTGATTTGGGAATATTTAATTTTTCCCCCTAGGTTTTTGTACACGTTTTTCAACAGCCAGACTTCAGATCTCTGGTCCATCTAATTGATTTGATATTTAGTCCACCACTAAGAGGGGGTACCAGAACAAACTTGTCATGATGCCATCAAGCGTCACGTGACATGAGGTTAAAGCTGCAGTTTTTCTCCATAGATTTTGTACATGTTTTACTACTTAAACACATTTATCGATTTTGATGAGTGAGTAGTCATTAACTTCAGCTGAAGATTATAGGATGAAAAAGAAAGAGAAATCTTGTTTTTTTTGTCTTCGTTTGATTTGAAATACACACAAGAGTCAGAATATCAAGTAATATTTCACAAAAGTTTTTCAAATTAAACCCAAATCACGTGACTTGAATTTAAAGGTGCAGTTTTTCTGCACTGGGATTTTGAGCCCATTGACTTTGTTCACGTTTTCAAGCCACCGTTTTCCTAACTTAGCGATCTTCAATAGTCATCAAAATTACAGCAAACAGAGACTGTTATACAATAATGATGCCAAGATTATGAAGTCATGATGACGTCATGACCTAATTTTTTAATTAACGTTTAATTTTCCCCATAGGTTTTGTACACGTTTTCTACTGCACACTATTATCGAGCGAAATGAGTGAGTAGTCCTCAACTCAACTGAGAATTACTACCTGAACGAAAGAGAAATCAGACTAAATTGTCCCTTTCTCTCGACTACAAATATACCCTAGAGTCACATGCAAATCACGTGACATAGGTTTAAAGGAGCAGTTTTTGTTCATGTGTTTTTAGCCCATCCATTTTGTACATGTTTTCAGGGCATCATTCTGGTAATAAAGCGATCTTCATTTGTCATCAGGGTTACAACCAACAAAAACACCAAATTGTATTACGTCATGATGACGTCACCTTCTGATTTTTTCAATTGGTTTTGAATATTTTATATTCCCAGTAGGTCGAAAATGCAAAAAAGCATTTTGCTCTCTCCTTAAGACAGGAAGGAAGGGTCATGTGATTTGACCCACACGAGATGAATTGAAGACCCAATTTTACTCTGGCAATTGCCGCAAACAGAACGCTACGGTTGATTTTATGTATTTTGACAACATTAACGTAATATTTAATAATAAATCACTTGATGACATCATCATGACATAATTTTTCTAGTATTATCTTTCCTTGGTGTAACTTTGATGACATTTGAATATTGCTGAACGACCAAAATTTTGCCTTGAAAACGGTTAGTCAATGGGCTAAAATAAATATTGAAAAAACAATAATAAATCACTTAATGATGTTATCATGACGTCTTTAATTTAACCACACTCTTGTACCACAGTCTTTGTTGGATGTAACTTTGATGACGATTGAGGATCACAAAGCTACCCAAATAATCCCTGGAAAACATGTACAAAGTCAATGGATAAAAAACCCATGCAGATAATATGCACCTTTAAATGAGTGTCACATGATTCACATCTAGGTCAACTTTTTTTTTTTTAAATATTACTTCATATTTAGATTCTTGGGTATATTTGTAATCAAATGGAAAGCAACCAAAATATGACTTCTCTTTCGTTCTCATAGTAATCCTTGGCTGAAGTTGAAACCACATAGTCATTCAGATTGATAACAGCGCATAATAAATACCGTGAACAATCCCTATGGAGAAATACTGCACCTCTAATCTCATGCCATGTGACCCCTGATGAGTCATTGTGATTATTTTGTTCTGAGACCCTCCTCATGTGGTGGAGTATGAGTGCGCACAAACATGAAATCAGTTAGATTGGCCAGAGCCTTGAAGTCTAGCTGTTGAAAAACGAGTTCAAAAATCAACACAAAATAAGGTGACTATGTCATGATGACATAATAAATTTGGCATTAATTTTGCATTAGGGTCTTTGCTGGCTGTAATTTTGACGATGATTGAATATCACCAAGTAACCAAAATCGTGTCAATGGGCTGAAATAAATATTGAAAAATCAATAATAAATCACTTGATGACGCCATCATCACATCATTGTTCCAACACCATCTATGCATAGGGGTCCTTCATTGGTACAAGTTTGATGAATATCCAAATAAATATGAAGTTGCAAAAGCAATAAAGTCGTGTGTAGCAAAAACATGCACAAAATAAATGGGCTTTTGAGCAGAAGAAGGAAAACTACAGAATACCGTGGTTGTGAACAACCGTGGAGCTGCTTTAGTTTTCCCCCCCCCAACAAAAATTGGATAAATTTGTTAGATAATGGCCCAAAGTGGGAATACAGCAATGGAAAGTTTATTATCCATGGCATCTCGATACATGTCATATGATTTATCATATAACAATACCTGCATCAGATAAAATTGATTTCCATCGCGAACCCTTCCCTTTCTAGCTATCTGCGAAGTTCAACCCGACGAGACATGTACTTCACTGATATTAGGCTTTAAAAAAATGCACTTTTAATGTCATGTGACTTGTCACCGGAGGATGTCATTAACACATCAGGTCAATTTTGGTCCAAAACCCTTCCCCTTTGAGTTATATACAAAGTTTCAACCAAATCAGATGTGTAGTTCACGAGATATAGTACTTTCAAGAGTGCGTTTTTAATGTTATGTGACTTATTACAAGATGACATCAAAATTGCATGAGGTCAATTTGGGTCTAAAACCTTTCCTCTACAAACTATAAACAAAAGTTTGAACCCAATTGGATATGTACTTCACGAGATATAGCACTTTAAGTCAGCGTCCCTATAATTGTCAGAAGGTCTGTTAAGTACAAAGTCAATCAAATTTGTTTTGAAACATACCTAATTCAAGTAACACAATAATTTATTTATTTAAAATAATTGTGCCAGGCAGTGTACAATCTGGCTGGTCACAATTAGCATGATTTCGGACATCAAAGTGTTATTTCCTTTCCTTGAGCGGAAATTACGAGCAATTTCTTCTAATCAAGGTTTATGTGTACTAGAATGAGTACTCTTCTCGGAGCGAGTTGCTATGGACACTCATTCTGTCATTCATATCGCAAACGTCATACGGCCTGATTCCTCTATGCCAGCCATTTATTTTTCACGCGTGCCTGAAAATAATCAAAGTTTTCTGACACAGTTTAGGCGTCGGCAGCCATGCCGGGTACGGAACACGGCTTACTCTCGATTTGACATTAACATCTTCAACACTCTTCTGCATATTCAGGTGTTATACACTGCCACTAAAGACAACTTGTGCATTTGACTTAGCAAACCTTTCTTGTTAGGAACTCCTTGCTCGACAAAGACTGACTACAGTCATGCTAGAGACTCTGAATGATAATATCATCTCTGTCTTTGAGTATGTCTTGCAGCTTTCTTGCTTCTTTTTTTCACACTGCCAACCAAAGCCACATTAATGGAAAGGACAAAGGATCATGCAGTTGACCTGCAGACGATCCACATGGCAGGGTCCGACAACGTAGTGGTGGACGCGCATTCTCCCTGGGATGATAGAGCAGCCGTACATCAATCTCTTTGCTTCCTTGAACAATGCTCAACTTCCCACGATCTTCCTCTAAATCGGGACTTTCTGGCAATGCTACAGCCATGGCCGCATGGAACGTCATCTGCCCTCCTTTCAAATTTGTGACAGCAGATTTCAGTATTTTGTTACATGCGTCAATAGTCAGGCTTTGGCTCCAGCTAACACTCCTGAAAGTGCAATAACACACTTCCTTATGTACTTCTTTCACTCGGAGCTACAAGTATCTACAACCCATATCTACATGATTGTGTTTTCTCCAGCTTTTCTCACAGTAAATCCAGACTCAGCAACCCTGTGTTCACCATCCATCTTGATTTTAACAACAAAGGCGTACGCCCTTGGAATGCTGGTTTGCAAAAAGCATCCACAAAAAAGGACAGAATTCCTTAGCGCTATTTGTGTAACTTCTCTAGTGGGATCTTCTGGGATTGTATGTGGGTTTGTAATTATTTTACCCTTGGTAATTTGGTCTTCACAACTCCCTTGACGCCTTTTATCCTGAGGCAGCTTTCTCATACTCATGGCAGGTCTACGTGCTTCTGACTTCAATGTAGGGGACATCTCAAGATGTCTGCTACCATTGATGTACCAACCGGATCCTCTTCATGCTTTGGCGGAACAACATTGTCCTAGTCAACACTGGTTATCCCAGTTACTGTTTCCATTGTAATCAGTCTCCATACGGGATTGTTTACTGTCACAGTTGCACTCACTAAGTTTCCATTCACTTTTATTAGGACTCGACCTTCCTTTATTAGGGTTTCAGGCATGAAATGAATCCTGATCATTCCTGAGCTTCTTCTTCTATCCACAGTTTTGCGGGTTCTTTTGGTCAGTGGTGGCAGAGGCATGTAATTACGAATTCTGTCTTCAGAAACGACCTCGTCATTTTTTGTGAACCAGCTGAAATAGTAAATGGAGTATGTATCCTTTTCCAACCCACTGCAAACTCTTCCTGGTCTCCAAACACCTGTCTCATCATCAAATATTAATGGTTTGTGTTTTCTGAAATGACATGGTTCATTTGTTCAGCACTTTGCTGCTCTCCACACCAAGTTGTTAGTGCTCTATGCGTTTGCTAACTACAAGTACAAGACATTTCTATGCATGAATGAGACCATGCATAACACAACTGTAATGGTGCGAGAACTGTTTATTGCCACGTTCTGGCTCTTTTGCTATTGGTCAAGTTATGTAAGCATCCGACAGGCTCAAGTGTGTACGTAACTTGAAATTGAGCTTTACAAAGGTTTCTTCCAACAGTTTGTCATACATTAGTGTCTGTTGTCCCATTAAAGTCCTCTTGTTAAATGTGATGCAAAAATCTACTCAGAGCTCCATTTTAATGAAGACATGAAAATGTTGGCAACATCGATGAAGCTGAAACTTCTGGCATGTCATTACCAAAATGGTGTTCTACTCTATTCAACTTGTTTGTGATGAAATTTGTTGATAAATGCATGATCTCTAAATTAGGCCTTAATTGTTGGACCTTTTTTTAATTTACCTTTACATTGACCAAAGCATACCTCACGCTCGCATTGAAAGCCACAGCCATTGATCTTCATTATTATAAAAAAGATCATTGGCTATGGCCTTCAGAGTACACGCGAGTAAAATATGCCCTGAGTTTCCCTGTAATTTCTCTGGTCTGAGATTTGCAGGGATGGTTATTTTGATACTTTGCCCACATGTTTATTGATCACATTGACAGTGCCTCCATTGGTATATCTGTCCACAGCTAGTGTGCATAATACAGTTAATACGGACTCTCCAAAAAAACTTGTCTTTGAGTGAACCTTGTGTTATACTTGTTGACAATTATCTCATTCATAAAGCCCAAGCCTGGTGTCATGCACCAGCAAGCATTGTAATACACTACAGCAATGTACTGCATAGTATATGCAGTGGATTAGTATTCGATATACATGTACCAGCCTTTCACTTTTTTATAAATTTTAAATTGTATTTATCAATATGATTTGAATGAATAAAACAAAGGTTTCAAATACGCCTACTTGTTTGACGGGACAGCAGAGAACAGTGGTGTAAGTGGCCGGCCGCACTGTGCGGCATGGCAAAGCATGACCTGGAAACTTGTACCTTATGTTGCACGTAAGTAAAGGATTTTAAACTTGAGAACCAGTTCATGGGTGTAAGGTCCGGACATAAGAGGGCATTGAAATTGAGGAATTTGCATTGGTTTTTAATTAGCTGGAGGGAATCTATTATATAGAAATGTTCTTTTAATTTATGGAACAGTAACTTTCATTTTTGATGTGCAACAGGGTTGTGCGAGTTGATTTTGAAAGGGGAATGTGGGACATCGGTTAACTGAAGGAAGGGAACTTTAGAAGGGTGTAATTTGCAAAACCTTTTAAAATTTTCTTTCCATTGACCATGTGGGGTCATTGTTGAGGATTGTTTGTGCATTTGTTTTTCTCTGCATCAAAACTTCCGTCCCATCTTTGATTTTCGAGTCGGGTTCACCCATTGTTTGGTTTAAATTTTAAAAACACCTCTTTTGGACCAGACCCACTTTGATTGAAACTCCTTTGATGCTGCGACATTGCAAACCCATTGTCTTGAATAAAGCCCCCTCTAGTGGCACAGGGAACAGAGTCACCAAGTCATCGGTGGTAAAACTGCAGCGCAAATTGCCAAGCAGATAAGCATTATTGAAGAACTACTGACGCGCTCCATCAGGATTTACTGTGATTAAGCTTTTGAAGATGTGTTTTCAATTGTACTCATTACAAAAATGCCATGGGCAATGTTTTTTGACATTGCGAGTTTGACAAAAGTGCTCATGTTGTCCGTTTTCTCGTCTAAGAATAGCTTGTATTAAGTAATTTTTTCTCTCATAGGAATGTATACATTTTGAAAGGGACTGAAGAAATATGCTCGTAGCAAGCACGATCTTGTCTCAAGTGTGCTCATGTTAATCATGTTCAACTGTACATATATGTGGGAATCAATCTAAAATATCTGTCTTGAACCACTTTATTGGTTATCACCTGCTTGCCTTGCCTGATCATTCCATTCCTGTTTTTCGAGCCGAGTTACAGCCCTCCACATTCCGTGGATGATCTGGCTCCATTTGCTTGCATGATCTACTTACATATTGAAAGCAAAGAAATAAAAGAAAAGAGTAACAAGAAAATAAGCATAAATATATCAATGCAGAACAGACAAACAATAAGTCTACTACAGAAAAAAAAAAGGGATTTGCTTTGCCCTGGTTTTTACCATTCAGTTCACGATGAAAAAAAGCTTGAACCAAAAGTTAGTATTAAATTTATAACTACCTTTCGTCTAGATTTAGGTTTACTGATACACTTTTTGTAGATTTTTGCAGTAGTCTTGTGTTTACTCCAAAAAAAAGAATTACTAAACATGCCAAGGACTGTAAACCTGCTTACGTTTTTTTTTTCCTGAACATAAGCACACTTTCGTGATTTTTTCCTTGTTTTTGTTTTGTTTCCCTAGAAAAACTGGGGCCCAAGAGTGTTTAAAACTGACAATTATAGGTAGGGCCTACATCAAACAAGGCAAAATGAATTAGCATAAATTACAATTTTAAACAATCTGTTTGCTTTCTGTGCTATTTAGATCCAATCTTAATTTTCTTCTTAATGAAAGATCTACATGGAAATATTTTGTAACAAGTAAACGTAAATCCCACGCAGCATGGTCGTAGCGCTGCAGTGGTTATAATTATGGTATCATCGGTATAGATGCATACGGTGTTCAGTTTATCACTGTTTGATCTCAGCTTTGTTATAACATGAATAATAAAGCACACTCCTGTTATTTTTGCCTTGAATATATTATTATGAAACATGGATTTAATAAAATACAACAGCTTTCTTCTACTGGGTCCATGCCAAGAGTCACGATCTTTGAGTTATAACATACCCATTTTATTTGAAACCTGCCGACCTACCTGTATTTATCGATAAAGCTCTAAGCTCAGCCAAGATGTAGGGCAAGCTTGCAAGTTTTGCTGGATCTGCCAGATATGCAAGTTTGCAGATCTTCTGCATGGTTGGTACTAGACGACATACATGGGACATGGTGAACCTGAAAGAATAGACATCGATATGAGGAAATGCATTACCCTCGCTTTGCAGTAGTTCGGGTGCAATCCATCGATATTTCCTGCTTCTCAGAGGAAAATCTGTAAACTGAACCTCAAATATCCCGAGCTTTACCAAGCCAATAATGACCGGGATGTAGCCTGGTCAGAACACATGACTACTTTCGTGAAGGTCATCATGTATAATGCAAGCCCAATGGATTGCAGCCAAGCTGTCAGCCACTTGTTCGCAAACGTTGACCCACGGAATTGCGTTGGTCTTGTGCAGGTCTTGTGAAGCGCTTAAGTGATCTTGACTACAAGACTGCCCACTTTATTGCCTAGAAGCTTAACTTTTTCCTTTCGAAGCTTCATAGATGGTGGGAGGTTTTCAAGTGCATGCGGCCTGGTTGATTTGTTCCGCAGTTGTTGCAATTGGTGCAACAATTTTTGTTTATCTTTCCTGAAGGCTTTCATTTCCTCTTGCAGTTTGCAATTTCTTTCTGATGTCAATCGCATTCTTTTCTGTGTTTTCTGTTAGTGGTCTCTAAAATATACATGATTTTTTGAAAGTTTAACAAGAACTCCAGATCACTAGACACAGCCTTTGTTTCTGCAACAGGAGGTGTTTCCACAACCTCTAAACCGTAATAATAATACCCAGGTTTTGGGCAGTTATTTGTGCGTCCTGGCCTCTGACATCTGAAGCTCCCATTTCCACATGCCACCCGAAGTAGAGTCCCAGCTTTCCTGCTTAAAGTAAGCTACCCGTTAAATCTTTCAAAATGAGCTCATGTACTGCATTGACAGATATTTTGGCAGTCTTGTTTACTTTGAAGAGTTTCCGAACAATTTGCACTGGATACGACATATTGCAAAGAATTGTTTACTTCTCAGAAATGAATTCTGTCATTTTCAAAATGAAAAAGTTGAAGTAAATGGTACTTTCCGTCAAAATGAATACAGCTATGAACTAGATTCTAAATAAGTAAACCTGCACGTGTGACCATGGTGTGACCAGCTCTGTTGTTTGACCATAGTTTGACCACTGGTATTTCCAATATTAAGCCTGGGTCCCTCAAGAATTGTTAATGTTCCTACTTACCACTAACAGCCTGACTCACCCACGAAAAAAAACCAAGATAACATGTTTGGAATGTAATACATGCTGCAACCGTGGAAAAAGAATACTTATGCAGTATTCAGCTATTTAGGTGTTGGGGGGACTTCAAAAGGGAATGTAGCTCCGGACTCATTGAAGATGATGTTGGGAAGAAAATATCAAAAGCCTTACCCACAGTCCCATCATCTTGCTTTTATTTCATGATGTTGCTTTCTTATGGTTTGGTGCTAATATTCGATAAGAATAAATAAACTGATTAATTTCTTTTCCACTCACCAATATGAACTATTCTACATAAGAAAAATAAATAAATGAACAATTCTGTGGGGGGGGGCAGGTTGGCACTCCCCCCTTCCACACTTGATACGCCACTGTACATATGCCCATGGTATACCCAATGCATGGTATGCCTTAACTAAATTCTTTTCATTTGATTTTTAATATTGCAAGTGGCACCTTGAGTAGTGGTAAGTAGAGCGTTTCATACATAAATTTTGTGATAACAAGCAATAACTATATCAAGACTAACTCAAAGACTCGGGGGATTTCAACAACACGCAAGAGAGCTGCCCCTCTTATCTGGGGCCTGGGGGCACATTGGTTGACATGTAAATTTGACCCACCCGTGACAACTGTTGTTACATCGGACTAGCTTTGTGCAATTTGTACAAAATATCTGTAATCTTTGGCGCTAGACGGAGCTAAAGTTAAGGCCGAACCTCGAACAGTCTATGACATTTTGATAATCATCTTTACAGGACTCACTGGTGTTCAAAATTTCATGCGAACTATTTTCAAGATGTAAAAAAGAAATTAAAATAAAATAAAAAAATACATCTTGCAAATTAACCCTGGTACCCACTGCTTCTTTTGACTCGGACCAGCCAGCCGACGAGGTTTTTTACAAGCTCTCTGACAAGCACTGAGCATACAGTGCTTATTAATATACGTTGGGTAAGGGCAAAACCAGTTATATAAAAAAAATTTCTTTATGCTGTCTGCCGAAAAGTAGAGACAGCACGGATCTCACACCAGTTGCATTATCATACAGTTCATTTTCTTTTGTCGTTTCCCTGAAATGTTGAATCCAGACATTGTGAGTGGTCCAACATTTCCACCTTTGATGGCATCTTGGAATTTTTAACCTGAAGACAGATAAATCTAATGGCCCTGTCCAAACATCTGTTGCATTCATTTGTTCAAGTACCCACCTCTGTTACCCAGGTTTGCTTCTAAGTTCAGTTAATCATTTGCAAAGTAGAGAAGTACTATACGCCAGAAATCGTAAGGACTATGAAAGCCATTCCCTTTCAGACCTTGGCAGTTCTTGATATTAGTAATACCAATAACGGTTGTTTGCCTCTTGCCAAATGTCCTGGCATCTCTTTAAAGCTTCTACCATTGCTGACTGTCAATGTAATGATATAGATACATGAGGGACTCATGAAGTACCTTTGTCTGCACAGGAGGAGGGAGGATGGCTGGGTGTACTCCCACTGGTCAACCAACCAAACTATCTACACATTTGCTAGGGAAAAAAAAAAGCCTCTCAGTTCATACAAAGCTCTAGTAATTGTGTCTGTGTTGTGGACATGTATTGAGCTGGGTCTCACTGTTTCAAAGGTTTCCTCCAATTGCAAGTGTCGTAAAGCAAAGAGGCTGATATACCTTATACTCGGGCCTGCTTTAATTTCCTCTTGGACAACAATCCCATTCTGTGTAAGAAGGTTATTGAACTAGGACCAACCCTTCTCTTGACCTTTTTTAAAACCTTGGGCAGAGCGTGCTCCGTCAGGTACTGAAGGTTATTTTTTAAATTTCTTAATTAACATTTGTTTATGGCCAAATGCAAAGACCTTAAATCTAATCCTACCTTTCCCAATGCTGAATAACCTAGTTTAGTCGCCTTGGAGGTGGGTACTTCCCCTTGACTGGTATCAGTTTCACCAGAGCCAGCCAGAGCTAGCCTCTTGCTAAGTCCCATGGGAATAGGTACTATTCTCTCTGCCAAGTGGCCCTATGGGATTATTTATGCAAAGGCTGCCTTGGCCAGCCAAAGCCTGCCATATATCAATTGTCAGTGTTTCTGATGTGTCTCTGAGCTGTCTAGACAGCTGTCTGAGTTGTTTGTTGTTGTGGGGGGTGTCCCCCTTTACTGGATTAAAAGGCACTGAGACCTTATTCTGACCTTTTTTTCTCGCTTTTTTTTGTAATTGGTTGGCGTTGGCAGACACCCAGGGACACCCTCAAATCAATTTAAATGCCATTAAAGGGTCTTTGGGGCTGGGGGGCATGATTTTAAGTGGCCTTCACAATTCGATGGACATCGCTCCATGATCGATTGTAGGTCAACTCGCCCCCTGGCCGACTCTCCCCTTACCAGCTCGCCCGTTACCAACTCGCCCCCAAAACGACTCGCCCCCTAGCCGACTTGCCCCTTACCAAATTGCCCCCAAGCCAACTTGCCCACTAGCCAACTTGCCCCCTAGCCAACTCGCTCCCTTACTGACTCGCCCCCTGACCGACTCGCCCCCCTAAGTTTGCCAAGCACGTATGGCCGGCCCATTCACCATTTAATAAAAAATAGAATCAGTCAGAGATGGAATCAGTGATTGCTGCCCTTAAAAATAGGTTCTGGGGTTTGCAGCGGGCACTCTAAGTTGGGTTTGTTTAAAGCTTGGTGGATATTCCCTTTGTGTGGAATTTGGGGGGTAACAATATTTTTTGATATTGGTAAAACTAATTCAGTATTATCGTGTGTACGTTCCTGTGTATTGTCTATGGGATTTTGTACGCCACAACGCCAACCCTCTACCATATTAATTAACTTTGCGGACTATTTTGGATAAAAAAATGGTACATACTAGGCATAATGCCCGGTGACGCAAACCTACGGAACTGTTAAGGAGACATGATTTATGACAAAGGGTGTAACGGTCGCTACACACTTTCAGGTTCCGATAACTCCACAGGATGTAATTATTAGTTCACAATTAACACTAAATACTGATTTATTCGGCGAGTACAGTCATCAAGGATCACATTGTTGATCGGCCATATTGAATTATATCCCTGCATGCACTGTCCATGTCATGACGTCATGGAAAAACAGTCATGTCATCTGGTGCCGGTACTTGTAAACAAATTAAGAGCACTCTCAAAGATATTCAATTCCAAAAAAGGAATAAAAATTACGCAATAAAAAAAATTAATAATGAGGCATTAAAAATTGACATCAGTGTATAATGTACCACTATATGACTTTATACATCACACAAAAAGCGTATATCCAAGAACCTAAATCAATTTTCGCAGTATATGTGAGGTCCCAGTCAAGTGAATGAGCAACAGAACACTATAACTAACTAACTAACTAACTAACTGGATATCGGGTCACTACAAGAAGATACAGTCACATACCCAAATATTAATGGGACGGATCGAGGGTTCAATGTTGTTGATCCTGAGGGTATGTTGGATGTACAAATAACCTAATCAGACAGTGGACATAGGAGCGTTTGAATAAATAAGTGATTAGTGGTGATTGGTAGTCCAAATATCCATCACCGTCCGTTAGTCGTTCGTGTCGCGTCGTTGGTTAGAACCATTGATTTTTTTTTAATACATCGGGCCGGCCATATTCGCTTGGCGTTCCAAGGGGGTGAGTCGGTCAGGGGGCGAGTCGGCCATGGGGCAAGTCATTCAAGGGGCTAGTCGGCCAGGGGGTGAGTCAGTCAGGGGGGCGAGTCAGCCAGGAAGCGAGTTGGTAAGAGGCGAGTCGGTCAGGGGGCGAGTTTACGAGGGGGCGAGTTGGAAAGGGGTGAGTCGGTAAGGGGCAAGTCGGCCAGGGGGCGAGTTGACCTGACACCCCTTGATCAGTTAAATGCCATTTATGTGCCTCTAAAAACCATGTCCCTTTCTCTAACATACGTGGAACACTGATTAGCCAAGCAAGCTGTGCAGTCTTTACCATGAAAGGTATATCAGTGTACAGTTATGCCATATTTTTATAAATTAAAAAAGCAGCATAATAAGAAAATGGTAATGAGGGATGTATATTAATGTGGAAGGGATGTCGAAGTAGATGTTATATGCATGGCTTTTGTGACCTTCGAATGATGAAACAACTGTCCAACCATTGCCTTATTCTTTCACTAACGGCAACAGTGATACGCTGCACTTTGGATCCCGATTTGTTCTCTGTTAAACCAGCTGTGGTGGGTGCTCACAGGACATCTGCGCTGCACATCATGCGTGCACATGCTTCATGCACACCTGTTGTAGGGGCTGAGTGCGAGTCATTAACTCTTTTGTAAAAGGCTGGAAGCTGATTATTAGTTCCAAGGGTGTAAGAATAGATGTTAGCTTGGGGGATTTTGTGAATACTGAAGCCGTGAGGACAATGAGAATTTCACACTTCGACCCCCCTCCCATTAGGGGTTTGCCACTGTGAGATTAGACTGGGCTTGTTTCCCTTATGAAACCTGTAGAGGTCAGCTGATCTTCCCAAACCCAAGCTTTCCCCAGACGAGAGACCACTCAGAGCTACCTCGAGGTAAGGGAGCAGGTCCTTTTGGAGGAAATATACCATAATTATGATGACCTAGGGTTTGCAGCATCCATACACAAAATATAAAATGACTGTAATATGGAAATACATTTCTTATTAATAAATGTCATGAACTTCAAGTCAGCATTTTTTTTAATGATTATGTATTGATGCAAACTGATTTAAACTATGATAAAATCCTCATGACGATATTTCAGCTGGAGAATGATGATCAGAGAATGATGATGCAGTCTGTGCAGTCACACAAGGAAAGTTCCACTGATCCCAAGCAATGGTACCAACAGCAATGTGGACCACACAAATAAGGGAATTTTTAAGGTGGAAAATGGGGAGGGTAATCTTAGCCGTGTTCAAAGTGATTCACAGGTCTAGAGTGATTGATTGCTATCCAAAAAGTGGAAGTCTTTTGGAAAATAAAATAAGCTTTCCCTTTAGTTTTCCTTGACACCGGTTAGCGTGGTTTCCACTACGAAATTTTAAGTAATTGACAGGGTAGGAAAAGTTCTATAGCATGGGAGGACAGTGATGGATGTAAATGAACAAAGATGACAACTCTGTCAGCAAGTATTGTTGGACACCATCAAAACTAGCAAATATTTACCAAAGATTTCTGGAAGTACTTATTTGTAAACATAAACCTTGAACTGCTTATGTTCATACCATGTTTATCAAAAATCTCCCATCTGGTATGACTGAATATTCGAATATTCAATCTAATGGAAGGTTGAATATTTATTTGAAAATCAATTAATGAATGAACTCAGCCCAACATGTACATTTTTTGAGATCTTCCTTTTGTTTGTATACACTGCACAGATTCTCTTTTACTATTTAAGATGTGAGATGGTACATCACCTCTTGGAACTAACTATCGTGTAACTGACACTGTATCAGATAATTCCTGGTTCAATCACAACCTTGAGCACTTGAATCCTCATCAGTGTTCTTGCCAACTGAACATTGATTCCGTGCAATTAAATCTCTGTGATGTGATGGAAACTTAGGGCCAGCGACCATTTAGACCCGGTTTGAAAAGGGCCCCCCCCCCCCCGGTAAGCTTGCCCAGTTGCAAAAACCCCTTTCATACCGGCCTGGCTACCAGCCTGGGATGCTGGACTGGTTGTTGATCTCCAACTTCTCCATCCTGGGGTCTATTGTCTGCAAGTACTGGTACATGTAATCTATCTTAGAAGGAACCTGCTTGTGGTTTTTAATCCTTCAGCTCTATACAATGTTTACACTAATCCGCTAAGACCCCTATTCATCTGTGCAAGCATGGTGGGGGAAGCCTTTCATCATGGACTTTGAAATGCCAATGTGCAGACAGTCCTTATACTGGCCTGGAGTAGCCTGAATACCGAGCAGGCATTATACCGGGTGGGCTACCGGGGGGGGGGGGCCCTTTTCAAACCGGGTCTAAATGGTCGCCGTCCCTTAGTGATTCTACGTTCTAATAATTATGTTAAGTGCATCCCCGTAGAACAGTTTGAACAGTGCAGTCGTCTAGTTTGAAATGAATGTTCAAAATGAATTTGTTTTGTCAGCTTCAATCTAAAATTAATCTTTCCTTGCCAGATGCTTGAAAGGCTACTCATAGAGGCTTGGTTCTTGGTAACTCAAATAATTATAATTCTTAATTTCAAATCTGTTATTTGAAGTTTTGTGTGGTCAGTACTGCAGTGAAAAAGAAGCCAACCAGTATCAGGTGTAAATAGGTCACATAAAGATTTTTTGTCAGTCATTACTCCCAGTGCACTTTGTCTTTTCATGCTAAGATACCGTGTGCATGCTATGCTCCCATTGTGATCAAACAAGTTACAATAAACACAACCAACCCTAATCACAATACTCTTGAGTGTCATGGTTTGGATTTGATCCCATGGACACCACATTGGCTAAAGTATCTGGCCTTGCTGTGAATTCTCATTTACCAGAAAACCCAAGTTAAGCCAAATGAAGTCAAGTTTTCAGGTGACACCAGGATTTCGAGCATCTCTCTTAATGGCAACTGCATTGATGGGGGGGGGGAGTTATTGTTAAGTGCCAAACCACTGCTGTGAATAATTACTGTCACTGAACTGAACATTTTGTGAGGTATGCCTACAGTTTCTCAACACTCTTTGACTTAACTTCATTAAGTTAATTACTAATGTTGAATATCATTTTGTAACGTTTTGAAACCACACTTTCCAATATTCACTTAAATTGATGCACAAACACCAAAATTAGTGCAAATCCTGACTCAGTGAAATTGCCCAGGAAACCCTGGAGCTACAGCAGAGCATGAGTAGAGTGAGTGACCAACACTGTTTACATAGGTAGATCTGGCAGGAAGGGTGGACTGGCCACCTGCAGTGTTCATAGATTTAGCTGATAATGTCACCTTCCCTGCTGCCGAGATAAACAATGAAACCTTGGTTGCAGAGGGGACTAGATTTTTAAATGAAAAATTCACCTCGGGGATATTGCTAATGTTAAGGACAAAACTAGAAGGATATGACAAAGGTTGTAGTATACAAAACTTGAAATACAAAGATGGATGTCTCTGATTAGGGGACGGTATTCAGAAAATTAATGTGCACTGCTAAAATACCAAAGGGGGATAGCCATCAATGCTTTAAAATAAAAACTAACGCTCAAATGAGGTAACCAAAATCAAACGAACTGAAGACTGTGTGATCTCTCAGTATGGTCTTTATTAATTCAAAAAAGAGAAATAAACTTTAGACAAATTATAAATTCCATTGTAAGTGTTGATTTTTCTCTTCTTGAAGTTAGCAGATTGCAGGGGGAGAGACAAGACATGCACACTTTTAAAGTATGTTGTTCAGCAGATCTACAAGGAGAGCCCCGAACTTCTTACCTTTGTAGATGAATTTACACCCATGACTCAACTCTTTGATGGTAAGATTTCTGTTATAATTTGAGTAAAAAAAGTAGTGAGACAAAACAGATTAACGATAGAAATGCATTCTTACTTCCAAATACTAGGAATTAACTGGCGAGTAAAATTATATGACAGTTGTCCCAATTCTAATCCCTTAATACACATATCACGTATGGTGCTCCAACTCAGCATGCTTGGTTTTTAAATTAAAGCACCGTGTGTTAGTTGCCCTAACAAGGGAGTTGTACTCAAAAAAGTGGATTCAGCTACCTTTTCCTCACTGTCAAAGATGTAGTAATCACTACAGAAGATAATCAAATTGATTTACCTTGTTTCCTATGTATGCATGTTTGGATCAGTAAACCAATCAAATAAATTGCCAAGTGACGTGAAAATTGGCAGTTTCTTTAAATAGCAAATACATGAGACAGTTTAATCATTCCTGTTGGTCTGGAGCCAGTCTTAATGGTTGATAAAGCAGCAGCTGGCTGTGCGCCACCTTGTGCAGTATGTGCTACATGTGCATCTGTGCCATAAAAGGAGATTGTTTATGACTACTTGTGAGAGGAACATACCATAACATGGCTGTAGGGATGTTTGAAAAAAAAAAAGAAGTACAACCGTTCAACAAATTGTTATGTAAATGTATAATTGTTTAAAACTTGTTTTGACTTCATGACTCAAAAGGTATTTATGAATGGCAATAATATGTGCTTCATTAAATGTTTGTTTGGGAGCAGCTCAGGAGAACAGATGCTGATAATATGCCCTCTCATTGAATGTCCCTCATCCTGGACTTGGCATTATCAGCGTTTCTTCTCCTGATCTATTAAGATTGGCTAAGCACATACTTATTATTATTCAGATACAGCATTTTTGTTATGGTATTGGACAAATTATGCAACCACTACATGTCTTTGAGCCTCAAAAAATACAAATGCTGTTGCACTTCCCAATTGACACAAGCTTTATAATGCTGACAATAAAATAAGCAGTTCTCAGCACAAGCAATTAGCAGATTATCTGATTCTTTGTTCACATGACAAATTCTAAACGCGATGTTCCCTTTTGCACGATGTAAAGCTTTGCTGTGATTTATATTAGTGGCACAATTCCTGAGAAGTCGTGTGAATGGAATATTTTTTACTATAACCGTACCCAGTGCTTCAATGCCAGATGTAATTGATACTGCACTTTGAAGATTTAATATTAATTTTGAATAAACATTTTGATATGTCTCTTCCTAATTTTACTCTATTATAGTATCCTTGTATGAACGCTTACATGCGTGGTGGACAAAAATATGAAATATGTACTCAACTAAGCCCTATGTACATTGTATTCTATGAGTACAACCACCATATTTTGTTTCAGGCATTTATTATTTTCAAGGGACTGTCACATGTGCCACGTTGCTTGTGTGTGACTAGTTACAACTGCCCAAAAGGTTTATTATCACTCATTTAATTTTCTGCTTGCCAAAAGGCTGGGATTTGTTTATCTTTAAATACCTGTGCATATTCACTCACACACCTCCTGCTCAGCTACTTGGTCGCACATCACTGGAAGTTGGACATTATCCCAAAGTCATTGACAGCGGCAGAGTAGGGGTACAGAAATAGCATTGTGTTGTCCTCAAAACAAGCAATTTTTATCTCACTTATTCATAACTCCTTAAAGAGTGCATATGAGAACAAGGAATGACTTTATTCACCTTCACACTGATGGTTTCATTGTTACACTTTTGTGTCTAATATAGTGTCTGTCAAGGCACTGGAAGCTGAAGTTGAAGGTAAGTAGAACATTTCACTGTTTTTGCTCATCAGTGTTTGGAATTATTATCTTAAGTGAGGATAAAATCAGGCCACAATATGTACACTTGCTGGTTATTTACTCCCCAAAATTAGATAAATAATAAAATAGGAGAAAAAGGATGGAGAAGAAAAAAAGGAGGATGTTTCCCAATTGATCCTAATATTTTGGTGCGACCCTAACATTTTTATCTGCAAGTTCGAAAAACAAATAAATTAACAGTTTAGTAATTATGTGTTAATTACGTGTCATACAAAGAAACGAACTTCAAATGAGCTTCAAGCATTGACTAACAAATTTGAGTGCTCAATATGCTGATCACATTGTACACTAATTCAGTGCTCTCACTAGAGTTTACTTTTGACAACTGCATGGGTGAAAGTAGCAGAGGTAGTCTCTACATCGTGGTTTGGACTGCGGTTGAGGACAAGTCTATGATATCACAGTGTGATATCCAATGTTGAGGGTAATACATGTTTGCAATTTTATCACTTAATTATGTAAAAATTCTTGGCCAATGAGAAGGGCAGGCATGCAAGTTTTCCTCATATCAGCTAATTTCCTTGTTTGTCACTTCACACTCATGCAATTGAAAATTGAAA
The DNA here is from genome assembly GCF_001949145.1 of Acanthaster planci. Next base: position 243,522 of record NW_019091558.1, read on the forward strand.
AGTTTTGTACAAAGTCTTGTAAAGGTTGGAATTTTCTCGGTTAGTGTCAATGTAAATCTTATATAAATATTACGTGTGTTATGATACAGATATGGGTGCACATACAGTTGCCAAATCATGTCAGATGTTTTAAGCATTCTGTATCAATTACAAGTGGGTATTCAAATTCTGCACAACATAAAAAGTAGCAGTTAACAAGTAAATGTAGTCTCATCACAAAAATTTGACTGAAGTCCATAAACATGCTACTTTGATGCTTTAGGAGAGTAAATGCTGTGCAGTGAACTGCAGATACAACTTTCACAACTTTCCCACCGACGTTTCCATAAGCCGACACAAAGCCAGCTTCAGAGTACTGCTTAAGTGATTCAGATACTTAAAGTATTTCAGTGGGACTTAGTGTTTTATCTGAAATCAGCCTAATTGGATGATTAGGATGATTAGAGGTCTGTGTACATTCTGTTCATTTGTTTTTTGATTTGAAAACAAAAATCAAATAAAAAGAAGTATTCCATTTTGTGATTTGAAAACGAAAAATAAAAACAACATTCCTTTTTCATTTTTCAATGAGAAAAAGAAAACCAAGGAAAAAGACAAAGAAGTAATTTTTGTTTATGTTGAAAATGAAAAACAAAAAACAAAGGTTATCTTGTTTTAAATTACATTAATTCAATCATCTTAATTTCATTTGCCTGCACACGTCTATTCAAGTAGGATTCAGGGATGTCTTTAAGCACTTCTCAGGATGACTGCAAAAAGTTCCTTGTGAGCTACTCACATAGATGTTTCTTACATTACAAAATAAAAATGGAGCTGTGTTTCTTCTTCAAAAAGTGGATGAATACAGAAAGATAATTTTGATTTGCACATTGAAAAAGGAGAAAGGTGATTGTCCTTTTTTAATTTTTAAATCAAAGATGAGAAACGTAACAACAAAAAAAGATAGGACTTCTTTGTCTTTCTCATTCTCTTTTTTTTTAATCCAAAATGAAGAATGACTTTTTGTTCTAATCGAAAAATGGAAAACAACCTGTGTTTAGTTGTGTGATATTCATTTTAATTTGAAAAGTGAATGAACGAAATGTACACATACCCATTGGTCTCTGTACAGTCCCGTGTAGGTGTCATTCATTTGTTTTTTCGATTTGAAAATGAATATCAAACAACTCGTTTTCTGTTTTTTTTATTTGAAAACAAAAAATGAGGCAGAAATGCAAATTTTTTTTTCTTGTTTTTCTGTTGAAAACGAAAACTGAAAGTAATTTTGTTTTAAGTTTTAATCCCAATTTTTTTTGACAGCACACATAATTTTGAGGAGGTGTCACAAACACCTCAGAACAATTCTCAAGATGAAAGTTGCCTTTGTTACTTCTAAAGTAAAAGGAGCAACTCTTAAGGAAATTTCTCACATGCTCAAATTCCTTGTATTCCTCTAGTTCAGCCATGATTGATTTGATTGGTTATGAGACGTTTCTTACATTACACAATGAAAAATGGATCTGTTTTTCATTCTTACATGATGAAACAATAGATTATGCTGTTGTTCATTTTCACAGTGAAAAACAAAAAAGAACATGGTTATGAATGAAAGACAAGAAACAACTTTTTACTCTGTTTTCATTGTTTTCTTTCAAAACGAAAAACAAGTCTTCTTGATTTTCAGTTATTGTTTTTAAATTGGAAAGCAGAAGACGACTTGTTTTTGTTTGTTTGTTTATTTCTGTGTGGAAATTAAAAAGATAAATAAATAAAAATCAAATAAAAAATACAGGTTATCGTTGCTTCTGAAGTAAAAGGAGGAGCAGCCCACTAAGAAATTTTTGCATTCTGAAAGGCAACTTTCATGTTTAGAGTGCTCAGAGACGTCTGTGATGCTTCTCCGAAGTTACTTCTGCAGTCAAACTAAAGTGAGTTTAGATAAGTCTCGAAGGTTTGCATGGTGTAGAGGTATAACAGAAAGTACGTTTGCAGTAGCACGATGGACGTATCTCTTTTGTGAGTATTTGCGGGTCTTGGGGTCTTGCTTGTCCTTGTGACACTGGAGAGCTGCTTGGATCTTGTTGGGGGTGGTATGGAAGACTTTGATGTCATGGTGTAGAAGGATGCGCTGGATCCGGTGGGAGGTATTACCTATGTATGGGAAGGTGACAGAACTAATGTGCCGAATGGGTTGACCTTGGGTATAGGAGACCTGCTGGTCTGGAGGGGGTCTAGGGTCTTGGGTCTTGATCTGTCTTGACTTGAACCTGTTCTGCTGTAGTGCTGTGGAGATGTGATGGAGTTGCGGTTGCAGGTGGTCTTGGTCACAGATGTTGCATGCTTTGACGCATAAGGGTTCTGTTGACGGAGGCCTTGATGCTGGGGTGTTGGAATGACCGGTTGTTCAGGTAGCAGTCGGTGTGTGTTGGCTTCATGTACACTGTGCGGGATAGGGTGCCATCTTGTAGTCTTGAAACCTCGACATCCAAGAATGCAATGCGTCCGTCTTTTTCCTTCTCCATGGTGAACTGGATGCTGTTGTGTTGGCTGTTGAGGGGTTGAAGGAACAACTGGAGGTCTTGTGGGCTGTGTGGCCAGACGATGAAAGTGTCGTCCACATACCGGATCCATACGCTGGGCTTAAGGTCTGCAGAGAAGAGGGCTGTCTGCTCAAATTCTTCCATGAACAGGTCTACCAGAACCAGGGATAGAGGTGATCCCATGGAGGTTCCGGAAGACTGCTCAAAGAAGTTGTCTCTCCACTGGAAGCAAGAAGATGATACGCAGCTGATCAGGAGATCGTCGATTTGATGTGGTGTGAGGTTGGTCCGGTCGCTGAGTGAGGGATCTTGAAGTAACCTATCCTTGGCGATGGTGCATGCTTCAGGTGTGGGCACATTAGTGAAGAGAGAGACCACATCGAAGCTGACCATTATGTCTGTGGGGCGTGGAGACAACCCGTCGATGAACTGGGCGAACTGGTCCGAGTTCTTGATATGATGTTGGGTGTTGCCAACCAGAGGGTGAAGGATCTTGGTGAGGTGCCTGGCGGTGTTGTAGGTGGGGCCACCTTGAGAAGCTACGATGGGTCGGAGTGGGATACTGGGCTTTTGTATCTTGGGCTGGCCGAAGAATCTTGGACATCTTGTACTGGAGGGTCGAAGCTGTTGGTATAGGGCCATGGAGATGCTGTCTGACCGTTGGAGGGCTAGAAGCTTAGCCTGGAATCTCTTTTGGATGGAAAGTATGGGGTTCTTGTGAAGGGGCCGGGGAGAGTGAGTAGGGGTGCACTATTGGGGATCAAGAATTTAGGGAATGGAAGTAATGGACTAGGAAATAATGCATATGTGTTGGTAATTTGGTAGGTATACAGTAGTAGACTCAACCCACATTAAGTGGGGGGAGACTCTCTGGGCTTACATAGCTTTACCTTGTAGACACGTTCTGGCGGCCAGACACACTTGGGCTGGCAACCGTGGCCCAGCAAATGCAGCCCGGCAGCCGCTGCATAGTTGTATGGTCCAATGGGGGTGAAGTGGTCAATTTTGGCCGCAAAGTTACTTGACCTCCTTCTGATTAGGAAGTACCGTATACAGGCCCGTACCAAATATAGTTGTTCACTGGTTACATTCAACTGGAAGATCAATTTCTACTCTCCTGCAATTTTCATAAGATGTTGACAATGACTGCCTCCCAAGATCTGTCTGTTTGCCCCAAAGGAGTATGATTGGGACTTTTCACTTGCTACATGCAGTTTGTCTTATTGAGGTTTCTTTGAAGATTGTTCAGTCTCACTATATAGACTGAATTTCAGTCTTCCCACCAATCCGACTTGAGGAAACCATCACCAGGAGCTGGTAATCTGTGACCAAGGGTAAAACGTGACAAATCTTTACTAACCGATCTTAAAAGAATATGACTATCTTCTGTTACTGGTTTACCCTACTATATCTAGATGAAACTAATCCAGGTCTCATCTGCCTATATGTGTTAAAATAACTTATGAGTCTAGTTAATGTCAAGTCATGCCTACATGGCCTTCAACTCTTCAGGAAAGATATATTTGCTTATCAATTCACGGAGCGCCTCTAAGCTGAAGTCATATACATTGACTGTATATGTGAATTCTACCACACCGACATGCACCTCCACAACTTGTAGATGTAATCCCTTCTTTTGTGTAGGACCCACACACACTCTTCGATCTCCTCAGACTCATCGGTGGGAACTTATAGCAACTGTATCTCATGTGGACGTATTCAGTTCTGCAGTAAATCATGTGCTTCCTGCTTTGGAGGCTGACCATAGCGACTCTGTGTAATGGGGGTGGGGGGGCCTGAGACCCTTGATTGCTGGCAGACTGAAAAGGGGAGAACACAGACAAGGTGGTTGGAATAGGTAATGGATGGTACAGTACTGAAGCATGTTCAACACAAATCCTCATCAACAAAAGAACTTAAACTAAGAATCATTGCTACAGAGGTAAACAAAGCATAAAGTGAACAAATAAAGTAAAACAAAAGTATATGTAAAAATTCTTGTACACAAAAAGTGAACTTCATCTGTCACTAGAATCCAAACATAAACCTGATAGATAAAAACATTAGACCCTCTAGGCTCTAAACGCTGGTGAGACTCCAACTTCCCCAAATTAACCACGTTCAACTTTACCAATTTTCTACATCAAGTCATAAGAATCGGCCTGTACAAACGCACACACTGATTTGACACATATGCAACAGTGCCCCTTGAGTACTTCACATCTTACACATTTCTCCTTATAATTGGCAAATAAAGCTGAAATTGTCAAGGATAAAGCTAACCATTGGTGTAACAAAGATGTAGCATAAATCTGTGCCGAGGACTTAGGGAATGGGGGTTGACTTCCGTAAACAAAATTGTATGGCAATGGAAATTAGAAAAGTAGGAGGGGGTATGTGCTGGAAACCGTAGTATACTAGGAGGCACTGTTCATAACACAGATGTACATTTTCAGTATAAACAAATCTGGGAAAAAAATTAAAAGCCATCATTGTGGGGCCATCCTGTTCACGTGCAGGTTGTATGCTTATGTTTCATTCCTGGCCGTGTTGTGACTAGCCAAAGTGTGCATGAGTGCAATGGCCCAACAGAAATAGCATCTCATCAGATTTGTCTACATTTTCATTAACCTTACATCTAATTTTTTTAAGCTTTTGTACTTTTCATCCCTTTTTCAGTCTTATTACATACAGTTTGGTTGTTTGGAAGAATAATTATATTTATATGGTGCACTTGCTATACACATATACTCAACTGGACATCACAAAACCCATTACTTGCCAAGACTCAGTACACAGTGCAGTGTTAGGAAAAGCTTCCATGAAAAGACATGTTTTTAAAAAAAAAAAAGATTAACTTACATCTACAAATTTTGCAGTTCGAGAAATACCTGTAAATTAATGTGTGCAGGTGTGGCATACATAGTGTGGACCTCTACACAAAAGAAGTCCACACAATGTAGGGTGTGATCGCGTAGTGTGGACTCGTACACACAATGTTTCCCCCTCGCTGAAAAACAGTTTCAGAGGCATTTAGGAGTCAAGGCTATCTGTGGCAAAATGAAGAGGAACAGTCCAGGAAATCATCGTCAATAATCCAGCTCGAAGGAGTTATCCTAATTGGAGAAAAAGGAGCATTTTCCTCAAGTTTCCTTAACCACAGGAGAACAAAGGAATGTCCACACTTTGTACGTAAAACAGGTATGGGTGTATATGCAGTGTTAGGAAAAGCTTCCATGAAAAGACACATTTTAACAAAGTTTAAAATACATCACCAAATTTTGAAGTTTAAAAAATACCTCAAATTCACCTTATTTTCTCAACCACAAAAAGGGAGAATGATCCAGTAACTCTTCCCCTCGGTTGAATAGTGGGGGATATGTGTCCCCCCCTCCCGGTTTACGTCTCTGGTAACATATCACAGCAAAGCACCAGTTCAGTTGCAATAAATGTTAAAATCTCAAAAGAAGCATGTGATATGAGATTATTTGGAATTTTGACACATTTTGGTTTTAGCACATTTGTCAAAGGACACCATAAATTGCCTCCAGGGTGATATTGGCATTATAACACCCATATGGAGACTAAGCTTTACCTGTGGTAGTAGTCATAATGCATTTGAGCAGGAAATAACAATCCAGTGGTCTGCCCTCGTAACAATGTTGGATAACTTGATTGACTCTCTCTGAATGTACATGCCAGCAGAGTTGTATTTTAGTCCATCAGGAGTCCAGTCACAAGTCTCTTCATAAGTTAACAGGGTGTACAATGACGAAAGGATGCTTTTGTCATAGGTCATTTAAATAGCTTGTGAACTTGCTTAATAAGACCGAATGGCTTGTGATGGGCTTACAGGGACCTGCAGTTACTTATGACAAACTCAAATCCAACACTAAATGCCAGTTTTAATGTTTTCATCATATTACAGGCTATATTTTCTTCCATTGGAATTTAGTTAAAATTGTGCAGTAATTGTGACACTAATTTAATTTTTTAAAATTTATTTTACACTTTTCTTTTATTTTTCAAGTATGAATCAGTGCTAGCTATTTTCATTTTTTTTATTTAGTGATGAAGCGAGACCTGAACAACATCAAGAAGAACATGACAATCCTTGCAAAAGTGGAAAACCCATCTGAAAGAGATGTTTCATTCTTTGATGATGTTGCAGTGAGTACTATTGTATTACATAACAGGTTTCCCAAGGGCTGCATGGTATTATTTAGTCTTGGTTCCAAGGTGTTGTTATATAATTGGTTCACGAACCCACTACCACAAGATGGTGTTTTCACAACCAACTGCTATCACCTTTGAACCATTGGGGCATCATCATGGCCATATTTATAGAGGTCTTGTCATGGGCACACACCTTCTTTACCTGATGTGTGCAGTGAGCACTTGCATAATTGCTCAGAAGAATACATGTACATGAAGTCTTATGCCCTGACGACTGTCACCACAGCCAAGTAACTATGCAATTCAAGTGCATCGATTACATTCAATCACTCAAAGATGCCAAATTGAAAATGGCTGATCATCAGTCAGCTAAAAATGCCCATTTAAAAGAACAAGCTGTCAAATTCACTTCAAAAAGTTGTGCTTGCCAAAAATGAGAAACAAATGAACACCCTTCATAATATTGATCTCAGTTGGTATCTCATATTTCCTTTTGATATTAAGGTACGATTAATTGCTTGATGTTGTCCTGGAAACTTCAACAGTACTGAGACTCACTTTCCTGTTGATTTTCTTCACTTTTCTAGTCAATTGTCAAAAATTGATTACAAGGATTTCTTTTACTTCACACAGGTTTAATGGATAGACATTTCTTGCACATAAGTGATTTACCACAGATCACACATGCACACCATTGAGCACATTGCCATCCCAACCCTAGCCCAGGTACATGGCTGTCATATCCTGCACATCAATCTTACACCTTGACTACAACATTCCATGTCCAAAACTCCAATTGTGGAAGCATAGGACACCAAACCTTAAGATAGTACCATTACTTGTTTTCAGCCTACCTGTATCCGTGTAGCTGTTTCTATGCACACATGTGCACATTTTGCATAGAAAAGGGGCAGAGAAGTAGTTCATACACACCACTTTCCCCCATTTTCAGGGGAGGTTTTATTATGATCAAGATGTTACTACTGACATTTTTTGTTTCACCCCTGGTATTTTAAACCAAAACTTCTTGAGATGTTTTTCTGTATTTGTGAACTCCAGTGACCATACTAGTATCTTCATTTTGCTCATTTGACCATCTGGATTGTTTTTAATTACATCTTGACTTAGGGTCAGCTGCATGTTTGTATTCTCATCATGTGTTGGCTTATGCCTTCATGGCGACCAACGGACCGATGCAGAAATCCTCAAAATTTAATTTGGATCAACAGAGCTCCATCGTCATCGTTGTCCAATAATTGGGAGAGAACTCATTTAACTGTTAGTACACTGAACGTACGATTCATCCGCAATAAGTCAACTTATATACTTGAACTTGTGGCTGAGAGGGATATTGATTTGTTTGGAATAACTGAAAATTGGCTTGGAACAAATGATATCAGATCAGTTACTGAGCTGACCTCCACTGGTTATGGTTTCATCCATAACCCTCGTATTGGGAAAGCCGGTGGAGGAATTGGAATTTTGTACAAATCACAACTATTGGTTCGTGTACTGACACAGAGAACATCATTTGCACCTTCCTCCTTTGAATATATCGTTCTTGATGTACAGTGTAACAATACTTCACTCACGCTGGCTATTGTTTATCGTCCACCGGCCACCAATACTGCCATCTTCCTAGAGGAGTTTTCAAGTTTCTTGGAGGAAATGCTTACTGCCTCCTCAGAACTAGTTATCCTGGGGAATTTTAACATCCACAGTGATAAACTTGAGGCAAGGGATACCATCACCTTTAATCATCTAGTTGAATCATGTGACTTGAAACAGCATGTGATCAGTGCCACTCACTCCTGAGGACACGTACTTGACTTGATCATCTCTCGGTCATCGGCGGATCTTGTGAAATCCGTCAGTGTTTTTGATCCAACTCTATCTCATCATGCACTTATATCCTGTTGCCTGGATGTTGGTAAACCGAAGAGAAAGCAATCTACAATTGAATTCAGAAAGATCACTGGTATTGACACCGCTAGCTTCTGCAGGGACATTCAGAGCTCTGCTTGACTGGATGTGGCCAGATCAGACATCCATCCAGAAGTAATTGCTGATGCCAATAATAAGGTTGTGGAGGATCTCCTCGAAAAACATGCACCGCTGAAGTGTAAAACTGTAACACACCGCTACAATGCACCTTGGTACACTGACATTATCCATGCCGAGAAAGTGAAGCACAAGAGGCTGGAACATCGCTGGCACTCCACTCAGCTGGCAATTGACCGTGATCTGTATAAGGAACAGCGAAACAAGGTGTTCAAGCTTATCCATGATGCTAAATTACAATATTACCAGGATCTTATCCACAACAACAAGAATGACATGGGTCACATCTTTTGTGATTGATAGTCTTTCAAAATCGCCTGCTCCATTCCCTGCTCATACATCTTTGATTGAACCAGCTAGTCGTTTTGCAATTTTTGTTGACGCTAAGATCGTTGATCGCCGAAGCGTGTGTCGCGATTCTGTGTTGGGGCAGCAGGACAGCCCCTGTTTGGACGGCAACACTGAATCCCTACCGGTGGTCTCCTCTCTCTGCAGACGATGTCGTATCCGGCATTCAGCACCAAAATGTTGCTGGTTATACCCAATTCCTACCAGGCTTCTTAAATAATGTGTGCTAGATGTAGCCCCAGTAATCATGGCAATGGTTAATTCATCAATCCCCCATGTAGCATTTTTCCTTCAGCCTGGAAGTCGGCTATTGTGACTCCAAATCCAAAATCACAAGATCTCAAAGGCTCTGATGCACAAAAGTTAAAGAACTATAGGCCTGTTACCAACTTCCCTTTCTGTTCCAAGCTTACGGAGCGGGTTGTTGCAAATCAACTCACTCAGCATGTAATAAAACACCAGCTCTATGATCCCTGCCAGTTGGCCTATAAGAAGTTTCACGGTACCAAGACTGCACTGGTTCGGGTGCACAACGACATCCTCTCCAACATTGACCAGGGTATGGTGACTGTTCTTGTGTTGTTGGACCTCAGCACAGCCTTCAACACCCTGGATCACGGGATACTGCTCCACAGACTGAAATCTCATGTTAGTGTGACTAAAGAAACATTAGATTGGTTTTCATCATATCTCAGTAACCGCCGTCAGAGAGTCATTGTCAGGGGTTCTTCTCGTAGTGACTGTCTTCAGTCTGAGACAGCTGCTTCTTATCCACTATGTTATGGAGTTCCACTGGGGCCAGTATTAGGCCCCATCCTTTTTAACATCTACATCTGACCTCTGGGTGATGTTATTCGCAAACATGGCCTCAAATGTCACTTTTACGCCGATGACACCCTGTTGTACATTTCAGCCAGACCTAATTCTGCTGATGTGGCATCTCAGATTGCTATTTTAGAGGCCTGTTGCTGTGATATTCGGTCCTTGTTAGCGTTCAATTATTTGAAATTGAATGATGATAAGACAGATATTATCATCCTGGGATCCCAAGCATCATTGAGGAAAGTTCCATTTGTAACGATCAACATCGGTGCACACAGCATCAGTTCCATGTCTCACGTTAGGACCTTTGGAATCAATTTAGAGTCTAACATGAGTATGCAGTGTCATGTCCGTACAGTCTCTCGTACTGCCATGTACCATCTTCATAACATCAGCAAGATAAAGTGTTATCTTCATCGCTCTGTATTTGAGCAGGTTGTTCACATGCTCGTCACTTTCCGTCTCGACTACTGCGATGCGGTGTCGGCTGGGCTACCTTCCTTGACCCTTGTACTGTTGTAGAGAGTCCAGAATGCTGCTGCCAGACTCCTGACTGAACTAAGAAACATGAGTACATTACACCGGTGCTAATGTAGTTGCATTGTTTACCTATACGTTATAGGATTAACTTCAAGGTTTGTCTGCTGGTTTTCAAATGCCTGCGTGGACTTGCGCCAGATTACCTTTGTGAGCTACTTCAAATCCAGACACCTGTAAGGAACACACTTTTGTCTACTGAGGGATCCAGTCTGGTGCACCAAAGAACTAAGTTGAACTCAGCTTATGATAGGATGTTTTCCGCTATTGGCCCATTGGTTTGGAGTAAGCTCAATATTAACATCAGGGAAGCCGAGAGTTTGAGTATATTTAAAGCAGGCTTGAAAACACGGCTGTTTCACAAGACGTATGATGAATAGCTATTTTTGTTGTTCATTTACATTTTCCTGTTTCTTGATTGTTTGGGTCTTTTGTTTGCAGCTTATTTGTCAGAAATAAGTTTGATTTTTGAATGTGCTTAATATTAATCTCAGGAAAGATGAGATTTTTAGTATATTTATAGCCGGCGTAAATTCATAGTTGCTTATTGTATATATTGATTAGCCATGTCTGGAATAAGCTTGAATATTTTGAATTTGTGCTTAATATTAATAGCAGGGAAGATGGGAATTTGAGTATATTTATAGCTGGTTGATTTTCACAATTGCTTGTTGGTGTATATATTGATTAGCAATTTTTATGATAATGGTTATGTTTTTCTGTTTCTCGTGTTTTAATTAATTGTTATTGATCTTTGTTTTCCTTTTAACTACGTGTGTTACCATTTTTTATGGGGGGGTTCATTTCTGTTCTGTAAGGCATATCAATCGTTTTTTGTTGCTCTTTTCAATGCACTTTTGTAGTTTTGAAGTCTTGCTCTTGTGATTTTTATCGATGAGGTTTTTACATTTTTTCTGCTGTTCTGTGGTACATGCCCATAGTTTATATTTTACATTTTAATGTTCTTAGTTTTTCTTTTTGTAATTGCAATGCTGGTTGATTGTAAAGTGCCTGGGATCATTGATTTTAAATTGATTAGGCACTATATAAATCAACATTATTATTATTTATTATTATTTCATAGGAGTGAGATAGCAGTTGTTCATGGTAATGCATTGTTGTAGCAGGTTTGGGAACTAAAGAAATAGTAACTATAAATTTTGAATAACTGGTGTATTCATGACACTATATGCTCAGTGTTTGTCCAAGAGCTTGTTAGAAAAATTCACAAGCTTATTCAGGTGGTACTAGAGCCCAAACCCTCCTGCTTACTAGTGCATACCAACCACCAAGTTTGCCAGTGTTGGCTGGCCAGTCTGAGTTAGATTTCTCACTCTCATGAAGAGTTACTTGCCAGCATGTCTAACACATGTTTTTTTTTCTTTGCCTGTAGGCATTTGTCGAGCAGTATGAACTGAAAGTTACATCACTGCAAAAAAAAAGTGAAGCAATGAAATTTCTTTATGAACAAATGTTGGTAAGTGATAGAAATTCCAATTTTCATTGTCTGATAACAAATTAAAATAATCATTTATTCTTTGGATAGTTTCTGTTAGCAGTGTTACAGGATTGATGATTACTCAGGAATCACAAATTAAGTGTTTGAACAAAAATATTCCTTCCATAAATTTGTTTCTCATAAGTGACAAGTACAATCTATGGCTATGTATTCACCAAGGGGAGATGGGAGGGGCAGTTGGGGTCATATCGCCCCTCCCCACCCCAAAATTGATTTTTTTTTATGTAAATGAAAGGTTCTTTGTTTTGTCTTTCCACTTCTTTTCTTTCCCATTGCATGTAACATGCCCCAAAATGTAGTCTCATCTCTCAGAAAAGGCCATAAAGGTCACATTAAAAATTTGCTATGGGGGAGGCCTCACCCCCTAAACAAGGTTTGCCCCAAAATTTAAAATGTTGATATACTATGTGTTTATTATGCATGGTTGGAAAAACCTACATGGTGTGCAGCACTGTACTGTTGTGTTGCTTCCTGCAACTGAAGTTTAAGAATGGTTATTGAAGCGCTGGGGCGTACCTGCCAACCATTCTAACTTTATCAGAACTGCTGCAATTTGTAAGTTGTCAGACTGCAAGAAATTGAAACGTTTTGCTTTCCATAAAAAGGGAGAAAAAGTCCTGGTAAAAGAGGGTACGATTTGCTGAAAAAGGGGGCTCTGACTCCTATGTCAAAATGATACTACATAATGATTAACAAGCATGTAGCAACCCTCTAAAGTAAACAGAAAATATATTATACATTATAGTGGTAACATGCAATCCAACATCAAGAATGTCTCTCGTACTGCAGTGTGTCACCTGTACAATGTAAGCACTCCAAAGGGTACATAGAAATACCCCATAAATTGATGAGTACCAACAGTTGGAATTCACCAAACCACTGCCTTGCTGAAAAGAAATTCCACTTAGCAGCTACACTAAAATTAGGAACCCACAATCCCATCACTACACGTTCTTACAGAACAAATTCACAAATGCAAGAAAGATATCGAAATTTCTTTCTCATGTAAAATCAGTGAGTGATTGAAATACTAAAATGCCACCGACACCTCAATAGTGAACCAACCTTGATATAAAAAGAAAGAGGAAACCTGAATTAATAGATCTGCCTGATCATGGAGATATAAAAATCAAAACATTTTCAACATCTGTACAAACATGCTCTACATTAGACAGGCATACGTTGCAGTTGTACAGTAAGCACAACAGATAATCTCATCAAAAAATATAAATGATGAAAGACAACATGTTTTCAACATCAAAATTTGCGTGAAGCTCCAAAGCAAAACTTGATACAATGTGTCAGTGATATGTGAATAAACCTTGTCTCTCCCCGAAAGAGCAAACACCATTCAGAGGCAGCTTGAGGTTACAACTTTCCAACAAGGATTCCTCTACTAGGATGTGACCTACGATAAAGCATGTTTGGCTGATAGATACATGTATTAATGGCTTTTTGGCCACAGATCCCAAGTGTGAGCCAATCAGTAATCAAACAACAAAACAATAACTAATTAATAAGCACAATTTTGCTAACCCTCTAACATTTAACACTTGGTTAATACAATACAGAACTATGCATAGATGTCTTGATCCTGGTCTCTACTCACTGGCATTGTCCTTAACAAGAAGACTGACTCGTTACAGGACTGACTAAAGTAGAAGCGTTAGTCCTTAACTAAGCACTTACAAAAATCCACTCTCTTACCCCGTGAGTTTCTTGGAGTGGAATCCACTGACACCACAATATTAATGTCACCTCAAAAAGTACTGCCACCTGCAACATGCTTCATAAAACTTGCTCTTTCATTCTTGCTCTTGCCTGGAATCGGCCCAAACTCAGACTTAGGAGCTTTGCTTTCATCATAAAGACAGGTGGGATGACAAGCTTGCAGGTGTCACATCAATTTACATTTATACTGCTTAATTTGCTGTCCATGCTTGAGACATCTGAAACACAGGCCTTTAGACTTAGCAGACTGTGTCTTCTCTTACAGAGCCAAACCAGACAAACATTTGCACTGTTCTATGAGATGGTCTGGGTAAAGTGACTCAGAGCCTGACTTGACTTTGGTGACTCAACTACAACACTGTCTGTTGTGTCAAGATATGAAAAAGGGTCTAACAAGGAAATAATGATTCCATTACAGAAAAAAAAATCACTTCTGTTTACCTGCAGTTGCATAGCAGTGCACATGCATAAGGAAACTCACTGAAAAAGTCACCCAAGCCACACCCTCCATGCCCACTTCATGTTCCCCACAAAGGGCTGTGTAACATGGAGACTTTTCCAAATGTTTTTTTTCAGCAGTTGACATGTTAAGTGAGCATAGAGTGTGCTAAGTTCTATTGAATTAATGTATCCGAATCTTGCTGTGCTCAATAATGGCCGACGATGCCAAAACAAGACATAGAACTGTTTGCTCACGCTATGCACCTGGTAAATCACCAGGTCCCTCCAAGCTTGGTCAGGACTCCAAGTGTGATATTTCTACCATAATGCAAAGAAATCTAAGGTACTGTTACCCCGGATGTCACAGCAAGCTTAACCCCTTCACACCAGGATTCTTTTGACCATGACTGCTGGGCTGTGGTATGCCCAGTATGCAATGCTCTGTCCGGCAGCAGGCCCCATTGAACCAGCAGCTGCATGGTGAATAGACTGTATGTGTGGTATGCACTAATCCTCACATAAAGCCGTGCTGTGGATGGCTCCCAGTATGAAGGGATTAATAGATTTAGTTACCTGATTTGGGATGCCCATGCGTCTCCTTCAGCTGCATCTACTGTATTACTTTAGATTGCTCCCAGGATCCAATCTCAAAAGGAATTCTGGTCACCCAACTCATGCGAAATCAACTTCATAAAATAACCTACTATGCTAAGTCAAATTTCCCCCGGCCCTCTCTGTCAATTATTTTCAGAAGAGATGCCTCAGATCAGGCAGGGGAACTCCATGAAAAAGCAGTTTGTTGCCGGCACTTAATCCATGGAACAGAGTCAGCTACTCATCAATCACTTAGAATTTTTGGTGGTGTCCAAATCCAACACTCCCCAAATCCAGGGTCTGAAACAAACTAATTCTAACCAAGACAGATAGTTCCACAGTGATATTTTACATCAATCATCAAGGGGGACCCACTCCTTTGTCCCTATGCCTTGCCACCTGGAAACTTCTCAATTGGTGTATTCCTGAGCATATCTCTCTTCAAGCCACTTATCTGGCAGGGAAAAATTTGTTGGCCAATGCCCTGTCCAGAGATCAGATCACTCAAACAGAATGGTCCCCTTATCCAGTGGTAGTCAAACATGTCTTCAACATTCTTGGAATGCCACATTTGGACCTGTTTGCTTAGCATTTGAACTGCCAGTTTGAAATCTTTTGTTCATGACATACTCACATCTTGGCTAGGGAGAGGGATGCACTCATCATCGGTCAGTCAGGAATTCATGCTTGTGCCTTTCCACCAATATCTCTGTCATACTTAGTGCTAATGAAAGTAGGGACAGAATTTTCCAGAGTCATTCACATAGCCCCATTTTATCACGACAGCCTTGGTTCCCTTGTCCTCTTAAAGAGCAACCCCAACGGTGGAAGAAAATAAGAAATCTTGCTGCAGTATGTTATCTTGGATCCAATTATAGATGCCTATGTCAAGTAAACCTAGACTCAGCAATATTTTGGGTTTTAAAACATCACTTTTGAGACGCCTTTCTGCCCGCGCCATTGCTAGCTTTTGTGAAATGAGCGTGTTGTCATCGCTTCAATTACATCTCAAGAATACGGCTTTTCCAGGACTTTGTCGACGTGGCACCGTGGAAACAGTTCTCCGGCTGGTGCATGTATGCGCAGTAACGTCAATGCACATAATTGTACATAGTATAGTGACACGTGTGTGGTTACAGTTATACACTGTCCCAAGTCCGAGGCGCAGAGCCTAACTGCTTCGAACCCATCATGCCACTGGAGTGCCAACGTCGATTGGGCCACCACTGGCAAACGAGGCAGTGAAGGAGACCAAGATGATTTGATAAATATGGCTTGGTAAGTTCAGAATGAAGGACAAATGTTTTCAGGATTTTTTATGTTATTTTATTCGGAAAAAGTGTGAGGCTAAGCTGGCAGCTCAGGTGTGCAGGCCTTTTTAAGAAAACATATCCACAAAACCAGGTCCTGCAAGGTCATGACATTTTTGTTTCCACAGTGGTACATAATCAAAAAGGCATTTCTACGTGGCACCACCAGTGGTGCAAATGTGGAAAGTTTTTGAAAAGCCCTCAGAATTGGTCCATATATTTTATCCCATTAGTACTATTTATTGAGAAGTCACAGTGCCACTTTGAATATATAACTTATTACTTGGATACCACGTGACTATATTAAACTGTACTCCCCATTTTTGTTCACCACCATTGGGGTTGCTCTTTAACCTGCTTGTTTATTGACCAGTCATGCTCTCAAACCAAAGGAAATTAATAGGTATCTATTGATAAATTTTGCATGTGCGCATAGAAGACACTATTCAGAGGGCAACATGATTTGCACATTTCATGATGTAATGTGGACCATTCTGTACTGCTTGACAGCACTGTCTTTAATGTGGGCTGCACATGCGCTATGTATAGTGGCGATATTTGGTCAGCAATGCCGTTTACGAATTTGCAATGGAAGCAGAGTTGCTGAGTGGAAACTCACTGCAGGTGCAATGAAATGAGCAGTACAACAAAGAAGGCAAGTTGCAGATGTATAGGTCAAAATATTCACAGAAATTCCTGATACTGTCTGCATTGAAACTCAGAGAACATCCCGCATATGGCAACTTCCACGGATTTCAGCATTGGCCACAGGGGACTGTGACATAGACAAACATGTTGTAGCGGCCAAACTCATTTTTGATTTCTAACCCATTGAGGGCGCTATAAGCGGAGACCATAAAAAAAGCACTGAAAGCAAGATGGCTCCATCACATTTTGCATCTGACAGATTTTGATTCGCCCATCCAGCCAAAGCTTATTCAACGGTTAGAGCTCATTATTCTCAGGATTCTCATATTAAATTAAAGAATTTGATTAAGTAATTACTGGGTTATTTATAGTTTTGTATAAGCCAAAACTCACTCATTTAGGCCATGCTGTAACATCGGTGGAATACTTTATTGTAAATGGTAAATAATACAGATACGCACATGGGGGGCCTACATATTGGAGCTATAGTTAAAATTATAGGATTTCATATTGTCTAACTTAAATATTTGGCATCATACTCTTTTAGGGGAACTTAGATACATGTATTAGTGTCACTTAGATACATCCAAGGGCAAGTTATAATTGAGGTAGAAGTAAACATTTGGTGCATATATATTTACATGTTCAACGTGGGCACACATACATGTATTATTATCACCTGGACGTCGGATGTACCATACTCTTGATTTATGTTTTATTTTAATTTTATTTTGGTCAATCTGTGCCTGTGCCTGTTCCTGTGTCTGTGCATCAAGCTGTATGCATGAACAAGAAGAGAAGCATTAAACATCTGGATCTGAAGTGCACACTGCCCATGTACAGCATTACGTGTGTATCCTTTGGCAGATTCACATGTCAATTCCAAAAAGCACAAGATCTTAGCCAAGGCTACTCATGGAAGATTACTGACCAGTTTCTTTACTGCGACATCTGATGTGTGTGTGATCAATGCTTAAGTGCTGATGACCGAGTTCATAATTGAACACAGTCTGCCACCGAGTGTGGCCAACTATGAAACCAGGACTTCTTTGTTTATACTGTAACAAAAGAACAACAAATTGGCAGAGATTTCACTGTTACTACTACTGCTACTATTTTGTTCCTATAATCTATTTAATAATTTTTTTCTTTGTTAATTTCTGCCTGTATGGATAGTGGGTACCCACAAATCGTTTGATATTTTGTGGTATTGCCAAACCATTTTCAAAACCATGTGTTACTTTGTCACAGTGTCACCACTCTTGACTTAACCAAAATTTTTTGTGATATGTTAGTCATAAAGTTTATGGAAAAATGCTGCAAGATGGCTCATGTTGCATCATTAGCATCTAAAACCCCCAGAGCTTCCAGGGCTCTTAAGAAGCAGCCTAGGACCCTGGCTAAAATAGACTTGCTTGTAATGTGCACTGTGCACACATTAAAAAGATGCACATCTTCTTTTAGGTCACTCTGATTTTTCCTTCTGCTATGTTGGCAGGTACGCATTAGTGCCAAACAGTAGGGTTTCCACAACAGCTCAGCACTCTCTTCAAACAGTATCACAGCTGCCACGAGGCATATTTATCGAGTGACACACTACCAAGAAGCTTATCCCCTTATTTGGATCTAGGTACCTTTCTTGCATCCCCATTTACAAATCCCTTTGAAAACAAGGGAATTCTCTTCATCAACGTATGATAAAAACCATGTCTTTATTGGCTACTGCAACAGCTCAAAAAAGAAGTGAGTTCCATGGCTTGTCTCAAAGAGAGAGGCCATATTCACTGGGAATCAGGCAGTGTATGCCTTATTCCACAGACACAGTTTCTTTAATACCAACAATCAATCACTTGATTTCTCTCACCCAGATATTTTCCTGCCAAGCTTGACGCCATTTTCATTGGTAGAGGACAAATGGTTGTGCCCTGTTATGAACCCTTTAATACTACATTGTTGTATATCATAGGCTGTAGGTGCTGTGGGACACACAAAACCTCTGGTAATTATTTTGTGCACATTTAATGGGAAACATTAAATGTTTCCCCATCTCAACCCAAAAACTTAGAACATTTCAAATAGCATGAAATAATTTTCCGAAATTCAAATTTATTACAGACACAGTTGAAACAAAAACTGAATTAAGATGCACAGAGATTAAAAAGGGGACACCATTTTGTGGCAGTTACTCAGTGTGAATATACATTAAATATGCTTGTGAACATTAATACTACATATTCATTGCATTGTTTATACTCTGAATACTAATCTTTTTGTGCCTGTTGCTTCTGTATGTATATTACAGAAGTCAAGTGATAAAAATTTTGGAAGTAGTCATTCCAAGTCTGTGGGAGCCTGTCTTGGAATCTATTTGGACTAAGATGTTCCTTAATAAATTTTTTAGTGAACTTCTTGAGTCTCTGGGATATTTAGCTGTTTTCTTGAGAATTTTTATTTGTTTATTTATTTTTTTTCCGTTCCCACATAGTTGCGGAAAAGCCTTTTTTTTTGGTTTGATTTTTTTTCAGCTACTTTGATCAATGGCCCAAACAGCTTTTATTTTCTTGAGATTTTTTTATTTTTTCCCCCTTCTTTTACAAATTGTTCCTACTGACTTAACATAAATCATTCTACATACCACTTTCAGTCCATGCTTTGGGCCTTTTTACTTCAAACCCGACACATTGTTAAACTACCACCCAAGGATGTATGCCGAATCGTGGTGTCACCGTGATGTCATCACCTGATTTATTATAGAATGTTGAATATTGAATTTTTCTCTGTATGTTTTGTACACGTTTTCAAAGCAACATTTTGGTTGTTCAGCATGTTCATCTTCAAATGTCATCAAAGTTACACAAAGCAAAGACCTCAAAGCAAAAAAAAATGCTATGATAATCACATCATGATGACATCACTAAGTGATTTATTACTAAATTTTGAATATTCAAATATTATGTTAATGTTGTTAAAAGCTATATAAAATCAAGTGTGGTCTCCGGCAGCATTCTGCTTGCGGCAAGTGCCAGGGTAAAGTTAAGTCTTCAACTCCTCTCCTGTGGGGCAAATCACCTGACCCTTCATTCTTGTCGAAACTGGAAGCGGGCTAATTATTTAAAAGTGGTATTGGGTATCAAGTTGTTTTCAATGGTGTTAGTCGGTGGGGGTATAGTATTCTTGAAATCATCTACTGATGATGTCATGTAATTGTCAAGCACCCTCTAGTGACAAGTTGGACATTCTGCGAAATGAATTTTGAATAGATGTCTGTGGCGAAGTTTGTCGAAATCACCTGATAATTTATGCGGTTGATGATCTTTACCCGGTTACCACATGTGTGAATGTTGAGGCCGATGATGTCATCATACTGGAAGTTATGATAAAAAGTCCTTTTATTCTTCACTGTTTTGTAAAAATTCAATCGTAAAAGATTAAATAATGAGTGAATTGTCCATTGCATGATAGCTGAAACATTGCAGTCAGTTGTATGAAGTGCCGATGACTAAATCGCACCTTACGATATTTACGAACTCGAAACTCCCATCCGCATAGGGTTCATCAGCAAAAGGCTAAACACATGGCAGGGAAAGCATGGGAGCAGGTATTGTCATGCTGTATTCTAGCAAGGAGGGTAGTGGTCCCATAGACATTTTGAAGTGCAGTGCTGTTCAATTACCACCCCTTCCAACTTCCTTTTTTATCAAACCAAAAGAGTTTCCCGAAACAGCTCAGTGTTTGTCTACCGACAAACACAACAAAAGAGAAACCAGACTTAATTTTCCTGAATATACCCAAGAGTCAAAATATCAAGTAATATTTCATAACATTTTTCCATTTTAAATGCAATTCAAGTGACATGAGTTTAAAGGAGCAGTTGTTCTGCATAGGGAGTTTTAGCACATTGACTTTGTACATGTTTTCAAGGCACCATTTTGCTAATTTAGCCAACGTCACTTATCAAAGTTACAGGCAACAAAGACCCTGTTACAAAAACTACACCAATTTCATGATGTCATGATGACGTCACTTAATTATTTTTATAATTGATTTTCTAATATTTTATTTTTCCCCGTAGGTTTCATACACGCTTTTCAACTGCCATTCTGTGGCAGTATTAGTGATATGACTGACTACATATGCTTTTTAGGTGCAAAATTTAAAGCCTTGTATCTCCTAAACTTTGTGTCGGATTTGGCTGAAACCTTCTAGCTGTCTAGGATGGGAAGTATTTACGACATTGGTTGACCTTATGTGATGTTGTGTAGGCAATTCCCAATCCCTAATTCAACTTGTGATTACACTAAATAAGGACCTTAAGGAAGGGACCGGCCCTCTCAAATAATGATGTCGTGGTGACGTCATCAGTTGTCCAATTACAATCGGTTAAAGACGGTTGAATTTTAATCTTTAAAATTCCATATAAAATCAACCGGGACTTCCGTTATTTGGTGTTTGCGCTAAAGTGGTAGTAAAATTAAAATATTCATTTCATCTTGTGTACGTAAAGTCACATGACCCTTGCTTCCGGTCGAAACCGGAAGTGGCTTTAGATTCAAAATTTGGGACAGATATGAACTACCAGATAGTAGTTTTCAAAACATCTACCCGTTTGTGCGATCCCTGTTCTTGCTTTTTACATCCAGTGACAGGGTAAATGTACGTCCTTCATTTAAATAAATTATGGTTTGTTTAACAACTATGTGTCGTAACTATTGAGTCATCAAGTGATATAATGAAGATTTTTCAATATTTTTGAGTCAAAACAAAGGTGGAAAAGCCCTCTGCATGTTGCAAACAGGCAGAAAGCTCTAGTTTTGCTTCCTCTTTTTCTTCTCCTAAAAATCCCATTCAATTTGTGCACCTTTTTTTCTACACATGATTCTAGTGCTTTTCCTTTTTGGATCTTCATCAAACTTGATGAAGGACCTTTATGCGTAGATGTGTCTAGAAGAATGATGTCATGATGACATCATCAAGTGATTTATTATTAATTTTTACATATTTGTTTTAGCCCATTGCATTGACTTCATACTCATTTTCAAGACACGATTTTGGTTACTTGGGGATCTTCAAAGTAACAGCTAGCAAAGACCATAATACAAAATTAATGCCTAATTTATGACATTATGATGACATCATCACTTTATTTTATATTGATTTTTTTAATATTTAAATTTTCCCCATAGGTTTTGTACACGTTTTTTTCTCCTATAGATCTGACTAGTGATATATTATATGTTGTTGCTTTAATCCACGAGCTAGAGAAGGTCCAAGAAGAAAGTCGTCATTAAGACATCATATTCAACGTGACTTGGCATTAAATGTGTAAACTTCAAAGCCTTATATCTCCTAAAGGACAAGTCCTATCTGCTTGAAATTTAGCAGTTTTCTGCTTTCAACCTACCCCAAACAGTCGCTAAATATGCAAATTCCTTTGCATCTGATTCAATTCGCTAAATCGTCTGATCAACCATAGTGCGCCCTCATGTCCCCATGATGCACAGCGGAATGGCCACCATGTTCGTCCTTCTTTTCCTTAGTGTGATTCTAAATGGACGTGTCTTTTTGAAATCTTCAAGTTTATCAAGTTTCCGTTTTGCTACACACCTTTGTGACATTCTGATCAAACCGTAACGTATTGTAATAAACATACATTCTATATTTCTGAGTTTATGTGTGTATTTTCTTGTTTTGGTGGTATATTTTATCCTTTTGTGTGTGTGCATTTTGTGGATCGTTGACTCTAAGTTGTTACTACCAAGCAATACATATGGTCAATGGGGCGACCCTGGGAATGTTGGGGGCTCCCCGCTTGCTGGGCCTGGGTGCAACACTTCTTTGTCCTGGTCCCGAAGCATTTCAAACGGGTGACGCGGGTAAACAACAAGCTATCGCAGGCAACACCCAACATCGGCAGGGCTCACAAGTCTACATGCCGGAGCGGCCCCATGCTGCCAACACTGGCTACACGGGCCGCAACACCCCTGACACCCTTTCGATCAGGGCACCCGGCCGTGACAAATACACTGACACTCCACAGGACAACACAACACTGCCCCTGGTATGCTACCTGCAGAGACAATGCTGGGCCTTACAGGCTCATCAACACCCACGTCCGTGACAACAGAGCCCACCGGCCTCCTGTACCGTCGGGATTGTCGATCTCCGTATGTCACCCTGTCTTCCGGCTTCCTCCTGGGCCTTTCTGAAAAGACTGCTTCTACCCCTGTGGTTCACCAACCCCATCCTGCTGTATCTTTACTGCAGCCTGGGCAGGCCTCCAATGTCCCAACTCACCAGGCGTCGACTGCTGGCTCTACAACCAGTTCACCCATATGCAAGAAATGCAAACATTCTTCATCTTCTTCTGCGGGGTCTAAGCAGAAGAAGTCTTTCTCTTCGCAAGGAGGAGGACACATCGGCTGACATCATATCAGCAGTCCGCATACTCTCGGAGAAGCTCTCTTCTATAGCCAGCCGTCTAGATCCCACCTCTGCTCCCGTGGCGACTGCCCCAGATCCAGACCCTTTGCTGGTGCAATGTGATCCAGATCTGCACCCAGATCAGCATCCTGGTCCACATCCGCACCTGGATCCACATCCGAACCTGAGTTCATCGGCGATCCGACTTATTTCCAGTTTGCTAGGGAGGACTTTGATTATTTCCTCTCTGTCCCTTAGATTCCAATGGAGGCCAAAGATAAACTTTCTTCTGACGCTCACTAACCTACAGGAAAGTCTCCATTTAAAGACAAGGACAAGTGTTTGTCGAGTCTACTCTTGCTAAACTCGACAAAGCCTCACGACATGGCCTTCACTGCACCACGTTTAAGGCACTTCTCTCTGAGTATTTGGCCCAAACGTGTGACGAAGATTCACCAGTTACCCCTGACCTGGCAGCTGTCACACTTTGAGTGCTCGATGAGAGGGTCAACTCTATCTTCAAGCAGTTTGTTCAGATCTCCATTCTAGCCATTTCTACATGTAGATCCAACGCTTTAGACGGCATGAACATTCCCTATGAGGGAGTCAAGTCAAGACTTCAGGATCTTCCGCTTTATGGCAAAGACCTTTTTGCGGGGAAGTTCATGGAGATGATGGAGTCTGAAGTTAAACGTATTGACACAACATGTAAACTTAGCTTCCGTGACCACCTCGCCAATCTTGTCCCAGTGATCACCGGGCACGGCCCTTCAGACCCCCACAGCAGGAGAGTTATGGTTCCTTTCACCCTGTTCATCAACCCAGTCACCAGATGAATCGTGGCCGTCCATTCTCTTCTCGGCCTACTAAGCCACCTCAGATGGGCTTCAAAGGAAGAACTACAGAACCGCGCTACCCCCGACCTCCAGGGGTAGGCGTTGTTGACTATTCAGATTTGCCTCCGCCCGCAGATCTCAGACCCGTCGGTGGGCGACTTCAACTCTCCGTCTGTAACTGTCCGACTCCAGTTCCTACCGACAAAAACAAACGGCAGGAACTGGAGTCCGAGATAGACTCTCTCCTTCAGAAACGTGCTATCCTCCATTTTCCCAAATCTCAAGCAAAAAAAGGCTTCATCTCAATGTTCTTCCTCACTCCAAAGAAAGAAGTCAAAAGCTGGCGACCTATTATCAACCTCAAACTTCTAAGCCACTTTATCCGCCAAAAGAAATTCCGCATGGAGACCCTTTGGACGTCGCTGCTCACCTTCAAAAGCGGGACGTCATACTGTTCCAGTACCTGGACGACTGGCTGATTGTAGACATATCGTTCAACAAAACAGAGGTTTCTATCTGCCTTACTTGTGACATCACAAATTGGCTGGGTTTCATCATCAACCACCAGATGTCGAATCTCGCCCTAACTCAATACCCGACATATCTAGGGGCATCTATCGACCTTCAACGAGGCATAATCCTACCAACAACCAAACGTATCAACAATCTTCTCGACTGCGTGAAAGTCTTTTTACCAAGTGGTCTGCTGCAGCCCACACCTGGCTCCGTCTCCTAGGCTTGATGGCCAGCATGGTGGACCTCATTCCCCTCTGTAGGCTATACATCCGCCCACTGCAACTTTATCTCTTAGCGCTCTGCAGGCCCAAATGGGACTCAATCTTCAGGTCCCCATATCAGACTTCATCCGTCCCTATCTTCAGTGGTGGTCAGTGAAAGAGCACCTTTCTCTCAGAGTTCCCTTCCCCAAGGTGAATCCGGAAATAACCATATCATCGGACGCTTCTCATCTGGGCTGGGGAGCCTCCCTACCACCGCTTCAAGCATCGGGAACATGGGACCTCCAGCTTCAAGGGAATCACATCAATATACTGGAACTTCGGGGTGTATTTCATGCACTGAAAGCTTTCCGCCCAAGCATTACAGGCAAACGAGTCCTCGTCCGCTCGGACAACTTCACAGTGGTGTCATACATCAACTGCCCGGGAGGCACACATTCTCCCCGCCTATGCCTCCTGATGAGACAGATATTCCTTTGGGCCCAGGATTATGGCATCCACCTCCAGGCGACTCATATTCCTAGTGTCAACAACTCCATAGCAGATGCTCTCTCTCAGGGAAAGGTATGTCCCATGAAGTGGACATTGCACGCCAGTGTAGTCTAACAGATCTTCACCGAAATAGAGAAACCGAACATCGATCTTTTCTCTTCAGCAGAGAATGCCCATCTGCAAGTGTTCTACACCAGGTTTTATTACCTGCAAGTCAATTGGGCAGGGATGTTGGCCAACGACTTCCCTCCTATATCCCTAATACTAGCAGTTCTCTCCAAGATCGAAAGGGAATGCTGCTGCATCCTTCTCATTGCCCCCCTTTTGGCCAAGCCAGCCATGGTTCCCTCGTTTGACAGGACTTCTCTCATCCTGGTCGCGGTGATCCTTCCCGACAGACCGGATCTGCTACATCAGCCAAAGTCGGGCGTTCTTCACCCTCATCCGACGTCACTACACCTGATCTGTTGGCTATTGTCAAACAGTCCTTCAGATCAGCAGGACTTTCTGATGCAGCTGCTGAAATGGCCTCCAAAAGTTGACACCAGTCTACATGCGACATCTGTGACTCCAGATTACGACATTTTACTTCCTGGTATTCAGAGTGAGGTTTGTCTTCAACCAAAGTTTCTGTGACCTCTGTAGCCAGGGAATGTTTCTTGAGCGTCCCCCAACTAAAAGACTAATTCCTTCATGGGACTTGTCAGCTTTCCTCCAACTGCTTGCTGGTCCTCCCTTCGAGCCCCTCAGCGACGCATCGTTGATTAACTTATCAGTAAAACTGGCATTCCTGCTGGCAGTTACTACCTCACTGCGCAGCAGTGAACTGAAGGCATTGTCCATCTCAGATGGCCACATTTGATGGGAACCTCATGGTGTTCGTCTTTTCCCAACGCTAGGGTTTCTCACCAAGAACCAATCAGTTTAATTCCATCCTCCTGACATTTTTGTACCAGACATTACAAAACACACTGGGACTCCCGATGACAAATTATGGTGCCCAGTGCAGACTCTTAAATGGTACCTAGCAAAAACAAAAAAACTCAGAGTTACAACTTGGCAGCTTTTCATCACCACAATAAAACCTCACCGAGCAGCGGCCAGAGGTACTATAGCCAGATGGGCAGTTTCAGCCATCAAGTTTGCTAACCCAATGAATCATCAGGGCTCATGATATCCGAGCAGTTTCCACATCTTGGGACTACTTCAGGGGCGAACCAATAGAGAAAATATGTAAGGCAGCATGCTGGAAGACCCCATCCATCTTCACCGATCTTCTACAAAAGGACTCCGCACATGGCAGAGTGGTCCTAACATCGGCAACATCAACAAAGAAGGGTTCCTCATGGAAGCGGCCCACCACTAGAACGACATAACTCCATTAGGTGGTGAGTCCGCAATAAATTTGTACAATTTCTTATTCCTCTGTCATTCTCATTATGTAGTGCATCCTCGCCGCACCCCCCTCCAATGGCTCGGTGCTACTCTGCATATTAAGCGACTGTTTGGGGTAGGTTGAAAGCAGAGGACTCCTCCCCCACAGAAATGTGGGTGAGGTCTGCTATTGAATACCTACCCCAGACAGTCGGCTCCCTCCCATCCTTCCCCACTTTTGGCTTGGACGGTTTTAATACCTGAAAAGGATGAACGTGGCAGCCATTCTGCTATGCATCATGGGACATGAGGGCGCACTACAGTTGATTAGAAGATTTAGTGAATTGAATCAGACGCAAAGGAATTTGCATATTTAACGACTGTTTTGGGTAGGTATTCAATAGCAGACCTCACCCACATTTCTGTGGGGGGAGGAGATAACTAGAAAGGAAAGTGCTACGGACAAATCTTGACCTCATGTGATGATGATGTCATCAGGAGACAAGTCACATGACTTAAGAGGTGCATTCTTTAAGGTCCTGTTTCTCCTGAAGTACATGTCCGATCAGGTTCTTCAGGTGCTTAAGAGGAATACTGACCTGATGTGATGATGACATCACAAGGTGAGAAGTCACATGACATTAACCACTTCTTGCCGGGGACTCCGGGATCTGAGACGTATGGTTTATATGGGTTGCTGGGGTCTCCGAAC
>NW_019091558.1:271170-288580 GCF_001949145.1 Acanthaster planci
CGGCATGAAGTCGTTAAAGAGGCACTATTGAATACGCTACATCTCCTGAAGTATATGTCCAATTGGGTTCAAACCTTGCAGATGTCTTGAAAGGGAAGTGATTTAGACGAATATTGACCTCATGTAATGATGATGTCATCAGGTGACAAGTCAAATTACATTATATTTAATGCATGTTAGTTCCTGAAGTATATGCTTGATTGGGTTGAAACCTTGGACTCAAATGGTCATAATGAAATAATTACGCCATCAGGTTTGTGCAGTAAATCCTTTGTTCAGATTAACAGAGGAATGCGAAAAACCCTCTCTTCTGTTGTCAATCAGACAGATGACCTCTCTTCTGCTCCTCAAAACCCCTTTCACTTTGTACACATTTTTTCTATGCAGCACTTTTGACCCTCAGCAAGCTTCAATCTTTTTAAAATGTACTTCATACCACAGATGTGCGTACCAAGTCTATCTTTGAGAACACGCGCTTACCTTCCAAGTTGGCGGTGAAGTCATGTAAATTGGAAATTGGGTAGCAATCAGGAACTGTCATGCTGTTAAGGGCACGATAGTCACCACACGGCCTCCAATTGCCAGAGGTCTTGGGAACCATATGCAATGGTGATGACCATGACTGAACTCATCTTTGGCAGCATTAAGTAAGGTGACGTGGGCGGGATGAAACTGGGGGCCTGTTGGTAACGATGTGGTGGGTTATTGAATGTTTTACTTTCCTGGCTTGGTAGACAGGACGAGTCACTTCAGGGAAATGACTGATGAGTGTCTCGTAGGGATATGCGCTTGGGGTGGGCATGGTGTTTAACTGAATTCCTGCTACAGTGAGGCTTGTGGTTGTGTCAATGAGTTTGCGGCATTGAACATCGACAAGCAGTCCAAAGTGTTGGAGAAAATCTGCTCCAATTATTGGGTGAGGCAGGTCAGCAATGATGAAAACTCAGCGAAATTCCCAACGCAAACCAACATCTATTGTAAGTCACTTCTCACCCTATGTGCTTATGGGAGATTTATTTACCGCCTGAAGATTGACTGGTGAAGACTGAGGCTGGCGTTTATCCTTGGCCGTCGGGGGGCACAACACTCACTTCGGCTCCTACATCCACAAGAAACCGAACCCCACTCTTTCGATCACTGATAAAGAATAGGTAACAGTTGGTGTCGGTGCCAGGTGGACTTGTTGCCTTTAGTCGCCGGCATCGGAGTTTCCCTGCTGCTGCTGATGTTGATGGGGTTTGTAGCTGCATGGGGAGACACATCGCTTTGTATCAGTGCAGTAACGCCAATGGTACCAGCAATCTTTGCCGGCATGTGATGGGCTGCGACCACGAGAGGATGAGCGTGGTCTGGGTGGAGTTGGGTCCCGTGTCCTTCGCCTGCCTTGTTGGCTCATGAGTTGGCTAATGAGAGCATTTACCTGCTTGTGCCACTTCGGGCTGCAGTGACCCAATAACATACGCAAACTTTGTGTCCTGCATAGTTATCTTTCTCGTGAGGAATTGCGCCTCCACTTGTGTGAATGACAAGGCCGGGTCATTTGGCCAAAATGGCGGTAGTTTCAAGTTCACTGCAGATACAGGCAACGGGGCCGTTGGTTGAGAGGTTGAAGGTGAACCTCCCATCTCTGGGCTTGAATCACCGGTAGTATCAGGCATGATTGCAACTACGTTGATACTGATAACACTTGGAAGATCACGTCTGGGTCGCCAGTTTAGATGACTCGGCTCAGTTCTACTTGGCTCACTTACTACAATTTATTTCCATATGCAAAGGAAAATATGGATGTGCACACTACCATGTCTGTACTAAGAGTGGCTAGTCAAAGGAGGGTTTCCAATATTTGAAAGGTTATTGTAAGGACAACAAGTTATAATGTATATTAGATCAAGGAACTGAAGAAATATTTACGATAATGAGTTGGGCCTCTGGAAATTCCAGTGACCTCTGTAAGACGCAGTTAATGGGGTTTATGACTTTGACCTGAACTTGTGACCTGTTTGCTGGTCGTGGTCAGGTAAGGGTACATGTACATACATCTACTGTGCACTACAAATGTATATGTTTTCATTGAAGGTAATGGTGACATCATCACTTGATTTCTTATTGAATTTTTAATATTTAATTTCTCCCATTGACTTAGTATGCAGAATCAAGCGGGCTTCTTGGAACACTTAAATATATTGTATCATACTCAAACTTGCCTCACACAAAGACTGTGGCGTTAAATGTTTTTCATTCAACTAAGTTAATTATTAATTAATTTAGTTAATCATCACTTAATTTTTTATTGAATTTGTAGCGGGTATAATATGATAATCATAACACTAGCTTACATTATTTATTTGTTTACTAGTTTACACCATTTTATTGTCAGCCAACCAGTGGAGATTAGTGCGTTTCCAGTTTTTCGCACGCTGTACGAAAATACAAATATCCTCACTCTAATGGATATATATTTTAAAATAACAAGAAAACCCCAGGGATTCTATTCACAGAAGATAATTATTAATTAACAACAAAAATAAAGGGCCTAGCTTGAAGATGTGTTGAAAATCGGGGATGACTTGTCTTGGCTTCACTTGGCAAGAAGCTGGGGAGCTTGCAGTTAACCACTTGCTGCCGGGTGGATTTTTCTTGAGCAAGAGAAGATAACGAGTCCTTTTCAAGTTTTCGAATTTTTCAAAAATTCATCATTTAATTTAATGGCCATTAATACCCACATAAAGGACTCTTTGGGACTACTCTATAGCTGACAGGTGACCTTCATTGATTCCTGAATATTCCAGCCAGGCCTGAAGCCTTGGAAAAAGAGCCCAGAGTGTGCGGTGTTACGTAAGATTGTACCCGAAACCGGAACAGTGCACTGCTGACCTCTTTTCAATAGGGGTCAGATTAGCTGTGTGGTGGTAGTGGTGCTGTATGGCTCATCCTTGCAGTGGTGGAGAGGTTTTGTCCCCGGTGGTAATCCGCTAGCACTAAATGCCTCAAACCGTGGTATACTGTTTCAAAACAAGGCTGGATTATCTCCACTATTGAGAGCGAAAAAATCTAGGTAATGCCCAGCAGCTCAGTCTTTTGTGCTGAGCATGGTCTTTTGTTAGAAGGCCCAATTCCTTTGTCCCAGTTCTGGGCTCCCTGGCTCTGCATATAAAGCCTATGTGCTCAAAAACGGGTCACCCGGCATGAAGTGGTTAAAGGACTTGCAGTTCAAGGGGGCTGGAATGAATTCCGAAGATCTTTGGCTAAGTGCTGATGGTGTGTAGGCCTTGATTGCACAGACTCTCCTTCCCCAGCTTGAGTAAATCAGGTGTGGGGAACAGAATTCATGTGACTCTGCTGCAAGTCACCCACTGTCCAACAGTATATGGAGCTCAATAGGCTCACTGATATTACTCTAGTGCATCAGTACTAGTGGTGTCTTTGTCTAGAGCAGGACAGGGACGAATATGTAATTGTGGCAGGTTCAATGCAAGGAGAGATCACAGAGACAACAGAACAGTCTCCGTTGAGTCCAGTAGCCAAGTGGCAAGTGAAGTACTAACTATACTAAGTAAAATAGTTGTATGGACTATCAAAAGTGGAAGTCCCTTTAAAACACTGCACTGTGTGTAAGGCTGTCATGGTTACCAGTGCTGGTCAATGCCCTTGTCCACCTGGGTATTGTATTTGTGTGTGTGGGTTGGTCTACACAGAAATGACTAAGGTGCTACAAGGACACTATACCAAGACCTGTGTCTTAGGAATTACAAGGTTACAACTGTTGCGTCAAACTTTAGAACTCAGTTCGGGAAATACGAGTGACTCATAATCAGGAGATAAAGCTTAATTAAGATTAAACATTAAATAGTCAAAGTCCTGAGCAATCAAATCGATTCAAAGCAAAAGGAGTACATATATCAAAAGATTAAACACCCCGATATAAGAATAAAAATAAAATAAAGAAAAACTAACTACTGAATATATGGAACTATGGTAAACTAGTTAAAGGTGAATCAAGTCAAACGATTGAAACACAAAAGAATGTTGCAAATTCAAAGACTTAACTTGCACAAGAGGGAAATATCCCTCTCTTCACTTTAGTCAAGAGAATGTGATTATTCAATGTATGGTAGAAGTAATATATCATAAAAACCTAAGTAAAATAATATTATACAAGTAACCCTAGGAGTCAGTTCCTTCTAAATTAAGTTTTACTTAATTTAGACTAGTCGCCAGAGGTCTTTTACATGAGAATGGTAAACTTCCAAATTGATGGAAACTCATACAGCAAGTTGAATTAATTCAGTGTTCAGGACCATGAAGTCAGATTGTTTGGACAGATCATGGAAGATATTGTAAAAGAAATGGTGTTTGTATCTGGAAACAACAGAACCTTAAACAGATGTCAACATGGATAGAACCTCTAAAGTGAACCTTGGCTTAAATTAAGTTGTGCACAAATTCTTTTACTCTTTGAAAACATTCTCAGCCAAAAATTACAATGACTGCAATTCAGAAACGCAATATGATATTGACCAATGACGACTTGGTCTAAACTTTGAGATAAGAACAGACACTTCAATCTAGGCGTGAACGTAAGACAAAAGTATCATCAAACTCACCTAGAGCAGGACAGGGACGAATATGTAATTGTGGCAGGTTTCAATGCAAGGAGAGATCACAGAGACAACAGAACAGTCTCTGTTGAGTCCAGTAGCCAAGTGGAGTGGAGGGTCACTGGCCACTGAATTCATCTGCTCCTCCTCAAGGACTCTTGTGGTTGGTTGCAAGTTCTGCTACCAACCTGCCCACAAGTGCTGCCAAGCAACCCACACATTTCTAAGAAACTGCATGGCCTAACTCTGGGGGTGTTACAATTTCAAAAAAAATAGGGGCACAAAATTCATCCTGTTTTTAAATTTTTAATATTTATTTTCTCTCATTGACTTTTTACATTTCAAGGGGCTTTTAGGGACACTTAGGGAGTGTGTCAACATTTCGAATGGTCAGAATGTTTCCATTGGAACTCTGTGTTCTCATTCCGGAACAGTCAGCTGTTCTGTTGGGAATGCGACGTTCCACACAGAAGGCTATGTTATTTTGTGAGAACAGTCGGACGGGAACACACATTCCCATCGGAACGTCCCCATTTAGGTAGCTTCATATCGACCATGTACAAATCTTATCCAGTGTCCCAAAACAGAACCTGCTATGACAAATGATCATAGATAAACTTTGCCTTTATGATCGGCTTAATTTTGAATGAGAGTTGTAAGTAAACCTAAGATAGAAATGTGATGATGGAAATTTGTTGTTAACTGAGATACAAAAGTGAAAATCACTACGTGCTGACTTCATGCAGAGTACATGTATATGTCGGTGTGTGTATCACTGGGCTCTAGGCTGCAATACCAATATTGAGCTTAATTGCCTTAGTCATGTAGTTCAAACTTTTCCATGATATTTGATATAAGTTATGTTTTTAAATTGTTTCTGATATGATGGAATACTTATGTGTGGAAACATTGCGATGATAATTCCCTCTATCAATCAAACCTGACAATGTTAATTGCCTGTTAACATTATAAATTAGCAGTGTCCAGATATATTGTAGAGTCATTGCATGGTAAGCTATGCCATGGTGAATATGGACAAGAAAAATGGGTGACAAGTTAACCTTCATGAGGAATAAATCACAAAATGCTGCACTCCAGCACACAAGGTCCAGGAAATGAATGTCAAAAATCTTTCCTCCCGATTGTGAATGTAACTGCACTACCGTTCCACTGGGAACACATGTTCCCAATGGAACGCTGCCTGGAATGGTTTGGAATGTGCCTGTGATGTGGGCACGTTCTGATGGAACACCAGCGTTCCAGTGGGAATGGTCCAACAAAACCGGAATGTTCCCAATTTTGAAGACGCTCCTTAACCAAGGCCTTCATCAAACAACTGAGGCAAGAAATCAATCCCTTAATTGATAGATGGCAAAATACAATTAATTTTCCTCTGCAAACAAAATGAGTTCCGTTTTCGGATGTACACTGAGTATTGCTTGTGGGTTCCAGGTTTCCATACACTGAGAATGATTGATCTAGCCTGCTCCAATAGTTCTGAATGTCACGAGGCTTTCGTAATAAACGTTCTGCTATCAGAGATAACTTTTTCCTTAGTGGGTGTAGGGTGCTGCTAAATATGAGAGTTTGTAGCTTGTCCATTTGGGGTAACAGTAAAGGCTGCTCTGTCAACATCTCCAGAAAGACAGGAAACCATGGTTGAGTGGGCCGACATGGTACAATAATTATTGCCATCCCTTGGTCTGACCTCAATCTATGCAGCACTCAGCCAATTAGGCTGAAAGGAGGAAGATATATGCATAAAGCCAAGTGACATAACCACTGCATTTAGCATTTAACCTGAACGCAAAGAGGTCAAGATCTAGTCTACCATAAATTAGTACCTGTCTTTTGAACATACCCTCATGCAATGACCACTCGCATCTATCACTTAAATGCCTGCTTTCAAAATCAGTCTGGACATTCTTTGTTCCTGACAAATGGGAAGCAGAAAGCCAGATATTTTGGGACAAATATTTCTTTCGCTACACTATTTAACTTAGGTTTTCTACCACCCATGTGATTTAAATAAGCAACATTGGTCGTTGTGCTGTCCAGCAAGAGTGACACAAACTTCCCACTTTGCACTTTGCATCCATCTACCTCCAAATTGCTCAGTCTCACATGCACCACCCCACCCCTACAAAGATGCATCTGTAGTAAGATGTCAGCAATGCCTCTTAAAAGATACCTTCTTTGTGATGGTAATTATCTGTCCACCAATGTAATTCTGATTTCATGGCATCAGTGATGATCATTTGTGCATCAAATTCCCATTGTGGAATCTCAGTGCTTCATCTTTTGCTTGTTCCAGTGCCCTGTATCTAAGTGGACCAATCTGCACAGCAGGAAAGGAGGCTACAATGCTACCTATTACTTTGGCCACATTTCTAATAGAATCTGTTACCTTGTCTGCCAGGTCACTGCATAAGGTTACTACATTTTGAGCTTTATCTTCAGGTAATCTAACATTCGTTAGTCAATAGCATGAGCCAATAACAAATCCAAGGTGGGTTATCTGCTTACATGCTATAAGGACTGATTTGTCCCAATTAAGCACAAAGCCAAGTTCCAGCAAGGTTCTCAGAACAAATGTTACCAAAGAAATCAAATCTACTTCAGTGCCTGCTACCATTAGCATATCGTCAAGAAAACCTGTGACACTGTGTCCCATTTGATGGAAATGGGACACAGTGAAATGAAATGATCAGACAAGTAAATTGGAACAAAGAATCACTCCAAATAAATTTGATAAATTTCCTATATTCTTGGTGCACTGGAACACCATAGTAGGCATCTTTCAAGTCTATCGATGCCATAAAGCACCCTTTATTTAGCACCCTAAATCAGCTTTAGGGCAATATCAACCATCTCCATTTTAAAATGGTAGTACTCAACATTGAGGTTGAACTGTTAAAGTTCAAGATAATCCTATGGGTGCCATTTTTCTTACACACCGGGTATTTTGCTGAACAAAAATTCACCATCGTCTCCGACAGTCTTTTCCTGGACATGTTTCTCAATAAAGTTCTGGATTTCCTTATCTGTTACCAAACTTTGTTGTTGACTAAATTTAGAAATTGGCACACTACACTAAACAGGTGGATCACCATCTGTAAATTCAATTGTGTAACCTGAAATGGTCTGCAAAATTTCACTATCAGAAGTAGTATTACTCCATTTGTGAACATACTGGCTAAATCTACAAGCATAAAATTCAATGGATTTGTCCTCAGATTCAAGTGATGCAACAATATCCTGCCCAGGTAAGCCTACATTTGAGCCTATGTCGATGGGGTATGTGATCAAGTAGAAGCTGGACATGCCTTCTTAGCTTGCCACCCTCCAGATCGTCTCCCACCTGTAGCAACCCTTGGAGGAAATGGTTACAGAGCACCATATGGATGGCTATCTCTGGCTCTACGCATGGGACCGGGACCATACTGTCTGCGTGGGAGATACCCTCTGTAGTGGGGGTATTGGTAGGCTCCCCTGGTGTACGTATAGGCAGATTTGCTGGCGCGCAACTGGCTAGCTGTCTTGTGAGACTCTCCAATGTCCTTTCTCATCTTTTCTACATTCTGATTCCCACCATATAAGTAGGCATTGTGTTCTACATCAGATGAGGAGAGATTCTCATAATGCAGATACACTCTCCGTGGCGCAGACAAATGTTGTGGAAACTGACCCAGCATGGCTAGGCCCATCATGCCTACCAAAGTCAAGTCATTGGTAACATTGACACCTAGAACGACACTGTCATTCTCCTTGTTGACTTGCTTATACATACCGTCAACGATCTCCACGAGGCAACAACCCACTTTGGATACAGCAGTTTGAATGATCTTCATTCTTTCGTCAAACTGTTTGGTTTAGTGTGTCAATAATTTATGTACAAGTTTGTCACTTTCAACCTGCTGTGAAACTCAACACAATTCTCGGGGCCCTTAATCTCAGCTGGTTTCTTGCAAAACAGTTTATAATCCATGCCCTTTTGAAACATTTTGTTCACACCATCGGCTAGTGCGGCAGATACAGAGCTTCACATGTTTCTTCTGTTAGTGTCATAAACTCTGCAAGATATTCGTCAAATTTGCTCACAACGGGATCCACATTGGTGACAGTGGTACTAGCTCCCACAGCGTGATCATTGTTGTCCATGTTGTTTACAACAGTCATGACTGCGCTTTCGCACTTTGACCTTTCATGAGCATCTTGTGGTCATGGTGCTTCCACCGGATATTCTTCCATCGGGTATGAGTAATGATTATTGCCATAGTCCCATTCAGTATCATGGGGCGGATAAAAGTAGGGTGCTTGAGAGAAGGTAGGATGAGAGAGGTCATGCCCACCTTCAAATTCTTGGTGGGTTTGTTTGATGGTGTGTATGTCTTCTTTCAAATCTTCCTTGCTGTTGGCCGGTTGGCTCAATGTTTTTGCAATTTCTGTGTTACTAGGCGTAGGTTTTGTTGACGGGTTTGCCGCCAATTTTTTGCATTTAGACAGTGTATTCTTTCTGGCCGCCCCTTCTCCATGCTGGGCCTGGGAGTGACATTGTCTTTCCCATCATTTGTCTTATCCTGTTTTTGTGCACCATTGGCCGCACTTTCATCACTGTCTCCCTTCACCATTGTTGCGTAGGGAATAAATCAATTCCAAAATGATACTTCGGTGGTCTTTATCATGCACTGTCTGGTCTGTGTCTAATGTGCGTTTGTTAATTGGTTTTGCGCGGTGGAAAGGGGGGAGGAGGGGGGCCAGCCACACAGGTTCACGAGTACATGTACAGCCAGTGTTTTTCAGTTCTCTTCCTTCCAGAGGGTTTATTGTATCTGTATAGTAGTAGTCAGGCCCCGACACTGAGGCCACCTGCAAAGAGTCGGACAGGCGGTGTTGTAAATTTGTTACACAGTATACATACACAATGAATATTAAACAGTAATAACCAATTTATGCCACACTTTACTTGCAAAACAACATACATTTAACTGAATAGGCATGAAGGTAGCGCCGGCTACACAGGTCAGGGATGCAAGCAGTCTCAACCCCGCACGCCTACTAAATTTGACAATAAGCGGTCCAAGGTTCCAGGGTAACTACACCTAATCCCATACATGTAAAGTGGTTACAGTTAAATTACTGACGTCAGAAAAAAAATCCAAATCTAATCCCACAATCCAATAAATGCCGTAAGTCTTGCACATTAACTCAGGTGACGTTTTACACAGTCACAATGCATGTACATGTCTCTATTGTCAAAAATCGACATTAAAGCTCCGACATAACACTTCTTTGAACTCCAAAATCCAACAAAAGCCATCCCCATCCTTATTAAACCTGTCTATGGTAAATTGCAGTAAAGGTAGTAGGCCATCTGACCCAAAAGTTTCCACCACAATTACGTTGGTTCAATTCACATCCAGGTGTGATCCAACACGGACTATATAGAGCATTCCACGTTCTTTCCCAAAGAAAGCTTCCCAAAAAGAGACAGAAAACATGGCGAGTAAGTGCAATTCCTTGGAGCAAAAACAAATGCTTGGACAAATAGTGAAAGGCATTTTTTGTTATTTATTTTCCTTTCCTTTCTAAAGCATTTTTGTGTGCACAAAACAAGTTCAGAAAGCCCATAAACAATTATGTTTAAAAATTCCAAATTCCTCCCCCCCAAAAAAAATTCCCTCCCCTCAACCAAATGGTTCTAGATCCACCCTTAATAATGGCTAGACCACAGTGCCCTGTAGGTGGGCTACCATGTGAATCTTTATAAGGTCATGGGTCATACACTGTGGTTGGAGTGTATAGCCTTGAGTTCTTGTTATAACCAAAACACAGCTGTTAAACCGTTTGGACCACTGAAGGAATGTGACCAATTACTCAACACTTTCTTGGGTAGTCTTCACACAACACATCTAAAATGACTTAGTGCACAAGTAAAACCTCTTAATCTGTGTTGGTGAACATATACCAACTTTCCAATCTGGCATACAAAATCACGTAAAAACACTTCCAAATTCAGAGTGTGAAACTGCTTGGAATATAAATATAATTCTGGAGCTAACCTGGATATGCTAACTTGGCTTCTCTCCTACTACTGGCTACATCTGCCTCGACACAATTTAACACAGATGCCACTTGAGCTATATAAAAGAACAGAAATTTATCTTTACAAGGTGTGCAAACATCCTTAATTACAAACTAGGATATTGTTGAATCGAGTGTGCCAAACAAGGGGGTAATCAGAACAAATGGAGAAAAGAGTATGCTGTAAAATAACTTGATGTGAATGCCATGATTGGGATTGATCATAAAAACAAGCTAACAATACAAGTCCATCAACATGAGAAGTAACACAGTATATAATCTTAAGTAATCTAAATAAATTTGAAAATCAAGTTACACACAGGTAGATTACTAAGGACAGCAACTCACCCCATATGGCTACTTTGTAGACTTGAGTGTCGGGCTGTTGACCAATGGTCTGCTAGGTGGTGGTGCAGACTGAATTCTGACCCTGGCGTAGGCCCTTAAATGCCTGCTAGAGTCTCTTGATGGACATTTCCATCAAGAATATGATTGGTCACTTGCAAGTTTGACCAAAGCTTCCTCAAAGTTTGATTTACATATAAGCTTCCCCATAGGTCAAATCTTTGAAGGTTCATTGTGTAACTCTGCTAATCAGCAAGATCAGCAAATTTTCTCCCAGGTTCCAACAACTTGCAACCTCCAGTTTGATGAATCTTCCAAACAATAAAAACTGACCTTCTGTTTCTAAAAATATTTTGTCAGGATGGTGGGAAAGTTCCCCTAAAACAATGGACTGGATTAGCAAGTGGGGTAAACATCATGACCCCCACCATTGCATACCACAGATAGTTCCATTTGAGTTGCATAAGGTTGGAAAATATCCTGGGAACGAGGGGAGCAGAATAAGAAATGCAAGATAACCCACACAAATATACAATTTTCCATTTCCTGACAGTAATATACAGGGTTCCTAATATAAAATCTAAATTAGACCAAAGCCTGCCTTCCAAATTGATTGCTTGAGGTGCATGTGACTTTCATAATAACTTTTTAAAGCTCTGAAATTGGTTGCGGAAAATTATATACTTTTCCTGTTGTATAAATACAAATTCCTGAAATTTAAATGACACTATAGAGAATCATCTGATACAGCTATAATAAAGGAAATTCTTTCTCTCTTGTGGTAAATTCAAGAAGCTGCTTTAGCCATGCTTACGTATTTGTGTGTCTTGTTTTTATCTTATTTTTGGGGGGGACAGGAGAGATTTGCTGAGCCTCGAGGGATAGACTCAAGTGATATTTTTACTGCAATCGGCAATTTCGTGAAATCTTTCAAACGGGAAATGGATCTCATACTTGCTGCATCTGGGCTTGGAAGGTGAGCAAATAAAAATTTCATCTATTTTTCTGTATCATTGGACCCATCTATCAAACCACTATCATTTTATTTTCCAATGACTAGTCTTAGTTTTGCAGTCTAAAAACTGTTTCTAATTTGTGTTGATTTAATTCAAGGCAGAAATGTGTTTCCTTTTACAGCAAACGTTTCTGCCTGGTAAAAACACAAATTTATTCTGTTAATAATCTGACACTTTTTTTATATCATTCCCAAGATGAAAAATGTTGATATTATGTGATAAAAACATCATTGTTATATAATGTTTTGTTAATGGTAATACTGATATGTCAACAGATGCTATATACTTGTACACAAACATCCGAGCATGAAATTTAGGTTGAATTCATCGAGTTAGAATATGTAGCCTTGCAGGGTTTTCCCAATGGTGAGAAAAGTTGCAGAAATGTGTCATTTGTGTTGTCAACAAGTGGATGTGAGCCAAAGTGAGACTCAAGTACTACAGCACAGTCTGTTTGTCTGGGTTGATTGTAAATGAAGGTCTGAACTTGTCCGGCGAAGTTGCTAACATTTGGAGAGTTAGAACGTTTAAGGATGGGAAATGGCCATTAGGTACACATCAAAAGACCCCTTGATAACCGGGCGCGCCCGCGGACGAATTCAATGTGCAAGGTTTATGCAACTTACATTCATTTAGGCGGCATCGCGAAATTGACCAACCGTTCCGCGCCGCGGACATCCCGCGCGATCAGGAGAGCATGCCAGTCCCCGCCAAACAAAAGACCCCTTGACAACCAGGCACGCCCGCGGACGAATGCAATATGCAAGGTTCATGTAACTTACCAAGTTAAGTCATTAATATGTCCGATATTCTGCAGATTCCCGGCTCGGGAAAAAAACATTGCTACCAGGCTACTTTCGGCCTGCAATTGACCATGAAAGGAATGTCTTAATTTTGTACCAAACATAGATAACTAATAGCAGTAATATATTTCTCGTCACTACAGGGAAACAAAATTCATTGATTCTTGATCGTCAGCAAACTGATACGGGCATGCAAAATTTCTTGTTCACGCTGCCACTAGATTGCTTCAGATAGTAAAGTCGTCCGAAAACAGTCAGCGAGCGTATCCCACCAACGAAACCACCAATTTTCCCAAACAGCAGGCATGACGCGGGCACAGAATTCAATCCCTGTTTCGTGAAGTTTGTTTTACAATTCTTACTGACATTTCAAAACATGATGGATTGTGTGAACATCTGGATCAGTACATTTATGGTTTAAGTTTTCGTTCAGATTCGAATGCTTTCGTAGTTTCGTTCTTTCGCCATAAAACAATTCCATCGTACATTGAACAGCCGTTAAGTTGGAATTTTCGCATGACACGGCACGCAATCTCAGCTTTTCCAGATAGTCTGTTCCCTGTCCGAAAAACTGCACTGAATTAGCTATAGGAATCCAAGGAACACGGTAACCATGCTTGCATGCATGTTCGACCGCGTTGACGCGCCAACCAACTCAGATACTTTTTTCCGGGTATTTGATATTGTTCCATGAACATTATATTCACATCGTAGATAATTGAATATTTATTCAGAGGTGGCAGACATACTTCATTTTAGATAACAATTGATTTGACTCTGGACAGTGTAGACCTGTCTTCCGTTTGTCTCATCTCCAATCACATCAACAATGTACAGTCACATAGTACTTCAGGCCTATGTAAGAACTTTGATGGAGTGGCAGCATGACTGTACCGGCCATATGTTTTTTCCTATGACAGGCTTATATGGTTACTGAGTATGCCATCGTCCATGAGAAAATGCTTCATGTTTGGTTTCTGCAGCTTTTTTTGTTTTAATTGCTTTGTGCGTCGTGGCACAGTCGTCCCCTTGTGGGCCCTAAAACTGAAAAACACCTGTAATTATTCCACAAATGCCAAGATTCTGTTATATTTTTGTACGTTTTGAGGGGAGCACCATGGGATTTCCTTTTTAGTAGGATGAGGGTAAAAATATTAACATCGGCTTACGCCACCGTTCAATGTTATAGTTTACTGTAAATCCTTAACTTTCTACGCTTATTCAGCATTAAACCATAATTTTCAAAGAAAGTGTTTGGATATGATTGAAGTATGGACATTACACAATAGTAGTTTGTAACAATTATGATCAGCAAATCATGAAGTCATGACGCAAAGCTTTTTTACAAAATCCTGTTTAGAGCTCGGGCCAGGAAGGAGATAAATGTGGGGCAAGCATTCAGAATTCATCATCGATATTCCATTCAGGTATACTTTATAAAAAATATTCAGACCACATCATTTGAAGTTGACAAGGAATTGTATGATTTAAAATCAAACAGACACAAGGATTCTGCCTCTCAACAAAGAGGAGGTGGAAATTTACCAATGCTTCAAGCGCCATGGTTTGGTTTGGTTTGGTTCGCAGTCGGAAATGTATACTGTGGCGGAACAACTGACACTTTTTTTGTGCAGCCCAGCAGACTGGCCTGATTGGAGATAGAATTGACCTGGCCAAACCCCACAAATATATTTATTTAACCTTATGCAAGAATGGCGGCTATCCAAACGCAAGGGGGGATATCAGTTAACGAACGGTGGACTATGCCTTAGGGGCTGTTCATTTGGTGGAAGTTTACCACCGCTCTGTGATTAGGTAATTGATCCCAGTGTCAATAATGATTACAGTTTATGTTAATACAAGTGATACAGGACTGAACTAAATCTCACGGTGACCAGTGATTTGTAAGGCAATTACATGATTGCTTATTCAATGTTAGTGCTCAGTTATCCTTTAAATACAACAGCAATTAATTATATACAAAATTATCCTCACGGGGAGGTAGTCCTACGTGGTCAACTGCACCAGGAACGTGATTAATCAACCTTATCCTTAACCTACACCAAGGTAACCCACACAGCATTCAGGGTAACCCTCACAATTAACCCTCACAGTGATCAGGGTAACCCTCACGGTGATCAGGGTTACCCTCAAGTCTAAATAAATAATCTACCGATGGCTTATAACCGATAAGTCTTGACCACACAAGCAAATACAATCCTTGCAGTTATACAACACAACAGGGTAGACTTACATAACAATAATCTCTACTGCCTTACTAAGCAACACAGTT
Source organism: Acanthaster planci (assembly GCF_001949145.1). The sequence continues at coordinate 286,310 of NW_019091558.1, forward strand.
CCCAAACTGCGACAAGGTTCAAGGTGACTAACAAGCGTCACCCCCTTTAAATTATGAAATAACACAGGTGCGTTAAGAAGGCGATTATAATAGTCCTCACTAGACTGTAATGAAAACTTGCACCCAGTAAACCTCAACAAGGAAAGCAAGCTCCCAGACCAGGACTGCAACCAACCGTCGCTATGCCAACAAGCATGGAACAACGGCGCACAATCCTTCTAGTCTAAGCTCCGCTAATTCCCCAATTAACTGGTTCACATGGGTTCCCTAACCCTATAATCTACCACTTCTTAAATAAACAAGACTGTCTAACAATCCCCCAATCTTCAAAGAGATCTGATATAATCGGCAGCTCCGGCAACTGAGAACAAGCACCACACTAACCGATCGCACCAGGTACACTTGAGGTAGATCCCCAACACCAGCGGTCGTAAGTCAGATTTAAACTCAAAACTCGCAAGACAGTACAAATCCAATGTGCACCTCTGATTGGTTGCTGCGGGCATGTTTAATGCATGATTTAGATGGCCTGAATTATTAATGACCCAGACTAAACACAAGTCTGCACAGCTACCCTGTTTTGCCACAATACACATGTACATGTACGTATGCACATATACATGTGCATGTACATGCAAGTGGCCAAAGGAGCTATTCACGGATAACGGCATTTTGTTATTTGAGATTCTGGAACAACTACTTGGAATCTTGAAAATGCTATGACATTAACGTATACGTACAACTTCACCAAACGAAAGACAAGTTTGTAGGCCACCTCGCTCACAAAATCTAGTTGCATGCGCGCTGGTCTGCTCGAGAAATCAGCTTCTCTCCGGGGTTGCCTTAACATCAAGCATGAGTCCTACTAAAGATCAACATGCATCCAATCAACATTGTCAGCTGCCTTGAGCTCCCGAATCGTCAGCCGGGATGGGTCGCATACTGGTTTGCCATTTGTCAACCAATTCTTGAAACACAGGATCCATGCCACTGCCTTACAAAGACGGAGACAGCAGGATACCTATTCATAAGCTCATCAATCAGATTAGCATTATCCTTGGCATCAACAGCTCGAGAGGTTGTCTCCTGTTTCACTTCTATATCCTTGTCAAGCAGATTTGTCACTTCCGGTTCCATGGGCCACTGACTTTCGCTTTGCCAAAGGAATCTAGGTCCATTCCTCCATTTATCTGACGACAACAGGCAGTCTGCATCGAGCCCCCTGGAAGCAATTGGCCGCATTGAGATCCGTACTTACGTAATGCCATTGCTCAGGTGATAATGCCTCATGGATTGTTGTCACTTCGTTTGGTTCCTGATGTACTGCAGGACAAGCATGCTGTCTGTCCAGAATATTAATTTGCTAATATCCAGATCAGTCTCCTTCCTAAGCATGACATCCTGTCAAGCAGCAAGCACAGCCACAGACAGCTCAAGTCTTGGGATAGTCATTGCCTTCAGGGGTTCTAGACGCGACTTGCCCATAACAAAACTGCAGTGGACCTTGCCAGTCGAATTGACAAAGCTGGCAAAGGACACACATTCATACGCATTCTTGGATGCACCCGAGAAGTGATGCAGCTCACATTCTTGGACATCACCAAATCCATCGGAACCAAGCATCTGTCTATCTGAAACTTGAATAGTCATTCGAGACCGCCTTGCAACTTTATCCAATGACTCGGGTTGCACTTTCCAGGGGCTCATCCCAACCCTTGTTGGTGATCCTGCATTCACTCTGGGCTTTGGACGTAAACTGATTCCCAGGGTGTCATCTTCAGCATCCCAGTGGATTCCAAAAGCTCGGTCTGCTGTTAGTGATTCTCGGTCCAGATCTACGCCTCTAAGAGTTTTTGCTCGCTCCTGCTGAGGGATGGCTTCCATGACCTTTCTGGAATTGCTTAACCACTTTGTTAAGCGGAACCCTCCACATGCCAGCAATTTTGTCAGTTGCTGAACTGTTTTGATTGCTTCTTCCTCCGACTTGACACTCTTCAAGCAATCATCAACATCCCAACAACGTCACGGTCAAACTTATCACCATTGTCATCAGCCATCCTTTGAAGGGCAAAGTTGGTACACCTTGGGCTCCAAACCCCGCCGAATGGATGCACAGTCATTCAGTAGATCTTTGGTAGCTGAGATACATCACCACCTGGCCACCAAAGGAACCTGAGTACGTCCCTGTGCTTCTCAACAACACCGACCTGGTGAAACTGTCAATAGTCCCAACTACACTTTTTTAATTAAGAAAGGTTGGTGATGAATGCT
>NW_019091558.1:291827-305185 GCF_001949145.1 Acanthaster planci
ATAAGTCATCAGCCAAACCTTGGATTGCCATTTTGTCACCAGGGGCAACACGAGGGCCTTCTGTGAGCTTCTGGACCCAAGCTTCAGAAATCTTGTAGTCATTTCCAAAGCTATCCCTGAGGAGCTCTCCAGCCTTCATGTAGCCTGCCTTTGGCTCCATAACCACACAGCTACGGATAACTGCCAAAGCATCACCTGTACAGTAATGGACTAGGCAATTGAGCTTCATGCCATCTTCGACACTGGTGTTCCCACTGTAGCATCGAAGCTGCGGATAAACATCCAATACTAGAGTGGATCTCCATCAAACTTCTGTAGCTCGCACTTTGGCAACTGCATAGCATCGATCATTTTATGCTGCAAGTTCAGTACCACACCACTGTCGGAAGAGGACTGTGTGGGCTGAGCTGATGGTGCTGGCTGCATGGTCTGCTGCAGTGACTGCACGGCCTGTTGTACTGACTGTAGAGGCTGTCGTGCTGAGTGCTCTGGCGCTTGTGCTGGCTGCACTGGCTGTTCTGAATCAGAATGCAAGGACTCATCTGGAGCATCATTTAGCCACTGTCCCACCTTCTCCTCGGTTGTTGGCTCAGCAAACAGCTCCCTCAGAGTGTTGCAAGATGACTGCTCTTTGATATTTCGTAGCGCTTTCTCTTCCACCTCTGCCTTGACTATCTCAATATTCAGCTGACACTCTCTCTTGCGCTGCATCAATCTCGGCTCTTCTTCCTCAATAGCCTTTAAGGTTGCCATACTCTTTGCTTCAGCAGCTAGTCTTGCAAGTGTAGCAGCTGCTCTCATTCTGGCACTACTAACGTAGTTGAAGTCGATTTATTACTACTAGAAGAAGGCGTCCTGTAACCTTAATATTTACACTACAACCAATGCAACGTTACAATAACATGTTAACTACAATCCTACATTTGCACCACTGCAATAGCAAAGTCACAATAGCACATGTAAATCAGGTAAAATACACAGCAAATGGTACTGCTAATTTACCAAACCAACAGCACGATAACCATTTCAGCAATGGTAAACCGAAATAATTGTTACAAATCTTGTTCGTTTTACAACTTAAACAACTGAACTTTCATCAATTGAGAAACAATGGACCAAAGTTTAAGTCAAAGTTCGTTGTTCCCTGCCCTTGGATGGCAGTTCTACATTCCTGCCAACGTGGTGTCCTGTGCAAACATGTTGCAAAGTTCTCCCAGGAACTCCGAGGCGTTAGTCCTTCAACTGATGGCAGTCATGATGGCAGTCGTCAAGCAGCACACTGTGTTCAGAATCCTGTCACCATCGAAGGAACCACAAGCTGTACTCCACCATCATCAAACTCCAGTTCGACAGCTGTCACAGACATTTAACTACCGTCGAACAGCACTCGGTCGAGTCGCAATGAGAGAGAGAGACTGCAGTGATAAACAGCAGTCAGAGTCATTAAACCGTCGCAGTTTCTGCGCGACTGCCGATAAGCCTAGCTCTGTGGTCACTGACGCCCCCAAAATAACAGTTAGACTTGTGACACAAATTCGCCTGTTACCATGGGATGTTGACTCCGTTTAATCTATGATATCAATCAATCAATATGATTTATCAAAACAAGGTTTCTAACATAACATTCTGAAATATCCGTGTGTTATACTTAGTCATGTATACAACATGCAACATAAATTGACTCGGCATTACAAAGCACATCATTAGAAAACCGCCTACACTTTGGCAGAAATTACAGCAAAATAACCACATTTATAAACTTTAGTATTAGAAAGATTAACTCATGACTCTGCCGAGATTATAGGCTATTACCAGCAGCAGAACTGCAGCTTCAAATCAGTCACTTAATAACGTTAATTCAGGCTTAATTTGTCGAGGCTTTCTGCTGCAATACCCAACAATGAGAAAAAAAGTCAAGCATGATTCACATCTCAGGAAATGTGGTTAATGCCGCGTGTCTAAACCCACACATGTATATACATTGTACATGTACAGACAGCATGATGCACTCACAGTGACCTAGGTAAGTATACACTTTGGACGCGCAGTCTGAGAACTGGTGCCTCGACAGGCAACGCCTACGGATGAATAAATCATGCGCCCAAGGTCAAAGGTAAACCTAATACAGTTTGACAATGTGCGCCTGCATTACAACGCACGTGCGCCGAGGTTTGCGGTGTCAAATTTGTCAAACTCGTTATCTATTTTTCGTGGTGTGTTTGCTTTTTTTTCAAGTTTGGTTTAGTTTTAACCACTTCCTTCTGGGGACTCGGAAATTGGAGCCGTATGGTTTATATGTGTGGCCGGGGTCTCCGAACTCGGACAAAGNCAGTGTTGGTTTGAAACCGTATACCAGGGTTTGGGGCATTGAGAGCAAGCGGATTACCACCGGGGACAAAAGCGCTCCACCAGCGCAGCGATGAGCCACACAGCACCGCTGCACGCTAATCTGGCCCCTTTTGAAAAGAGGTCAGCAGTGCACTGAGCCAGGTTTGTGAACAAAAGACAGTTTTTATAAGACCGCACAATCTGGGCTCTGTTTACAAGGCTGAAGGCCTGGCTGAAATATTCAGCCGTAAATGAAGGTCACCTGTCAACTAAGAGTAGTGCCTAAAGATTACTTTGTGCGGCTATAAACGACCGTTAAATGGAATGATGAATTGTTGAAGGATTTTGAAAACGGAAAAAATGACAGTTATGCCAGCCCAGCATCATTAACATTGAAAAATGCCCCGGCACGAAGTGGTTAAAGTGCCATGTTCGATGATTTTTGGTTCGGTTCAGCAGTTTTGTTTGCAGCACGAAAATTTACCGAGGAGTACAACAAGACTATCTAACCAAGCCCTTTTAAAACCAGTTTTTAGACTCCATTTTGCCTTTTACATGTTCAACCTATACTCAGCAAACAGTCATTATAACAGATTCGGGCCATTGCAAAGGAGAAAGCGTGGGAACTGCATGTGGGCACAAGGCTCTCAGGATATCAGAGCACCCTTCCTCGGTTTTGGACTTGTTTAACAGAATGCTTACCATATAGAGGACCAATTCTGCAGGATCTGTCATCTAGTACTGGGGTCTCGGGGAAAGACTAAGTTATGGTGATCGAGGAAACTATGGAATTTTTACAAAAGGCGATCAACAAGATGTCGTCTTGGGTCTCGCCCCAGGTGTAGATTGGCCAGTTGTGATGTCCAGAAATCCCCAACAGTTTTGTGGACCGATCAAGGTGCTGATTTGGGAACCACATCCCTTAGCAACAGTACTACCATGTCAACAATTGTTAGATTGGGTGTCTCGGTGAATGGCTTTTGTTTTTTTCCTGATTTCTTTAAAAAAGATTTAATGTTGATTTATATCCAATAATGGCAAAATAACATGGACAATAGAGTTAAGGACAACTATTATAAAGGGTACAAGAATCGGCCTACATGTACAGAGGAAATAAACTGCAAGTAATTATTTTTATCTTTGGCGATCAAAATATTATCAAGGCAGGAAGCGTGGTACCATGAAAAGGCCATTGGTGGAATTCTCATGAATGTGTTTGTGCCCTCTGCATCATTATATAAAGAGCTCTGGTCAAGAGGATTTGTAAATATTGCCGGTTTATTGTTTTCATGCACACCTTGCAAAACGAACAAAAACTGATACATCTTGATCAAAGAATGCCTATTCCTGTCAATAAAATGCACGAATAGTGTATCCAAACTTTCGCCATACTGTATTTAAAGGACGGACATTCTGCGTTGTGCCATCTGTATGCATGAGGTTGATCATGTTTCATTGCATCCACTTTTGCGACGACAAAGGCGCACGGCCAGCCCTGCTCATGAACTTAGCTACGCAAAAGCGCACACCGCCGTCCAAACCGCGTATTCTCACCCTCCTTGATAATGACGGACTGATTGGTGAGAACGCCTACAAACTGTGGAAGAACACTTATTAGTCAATTTCTCGATGGCGCCTTAACCGAAAGAAATTAAGTTTTAAGAGTTTTATCCAAGTGCAGTTTATTGAATGATCGAATGGAATTTAAGTTTAATATTACATTCATCTTAAAGTGTTTGTAATGAAAGAAACTTATTGTCTTACCTACTTCATTGTTTACGATTAGTATCTTAACCTTTAAGTGTTGCATACATACAAAAAGTAATTTTTAATTGCAAGATCACAAAAGTTCAAGTACATTTTTACAGATAAAAATGCTCTGAATCTGAGTATTCTAAGGTTGTAAGTATACATCCATTCTACTCATACAAATTTACCCAAGCAGCTTTGTCTTGGGAGCACCATTCTCTGTGATCTAGATGTGTACTAACTCTTTGTACAACTGTGATTCATCAGATCTCCCATCAAAAAGAAATGAGCAATAAAAATTGCCCTCCTGGAACTGCGTCTGTATGTCACCAACAGCGCTATATGGTGCAACCAAAACAGTAGCTTTTACGCCTAAAAATGATATGTGACAAAATGTTCAATTCCTATCACCGCCCACCAAGTCAGTCATATTTCACGGACAATCACTGCCCACTTTTTTTTTCTACATGCATTGAGCAATAAGTCTCTATAATCACACTTCTTTTTTTTTTTTTGGTCTTACTATGCACACAGCGTGAGCCACGTTAACTGCAACTGTAGCTTGCATGTAGATACATGCACACATGTACACTTTTTGTAGGGTGTAGTGAATTTCAAAGAAGTCTGAATTTCAAGTTGTGAATAGGGTAGAATGGTGTTCTGGCAATATTTAAGACCTACCATATTGAAAGAAAAATAATTTCACAAAATTTGCCCAACCTAAAAATGGATTAACATTTCTCTTAAAAAGTGCTGAGTCATGGTATATTGCACTTTACTGCATTTTGGTCACTTTGTACATTTTCCTCATTTTTTGGAATATAAGCAATCTTATCTGTCATGTGCTAATGGAGATATAAAATTTGCATAGATTTAGGTCTCCAGGCCTGATTGCCAGAGAGCTGGGTCAAATACGAATGTGGTGTTTTGGGTAGTTTTGTACATGTAGAATCCATGTGTTCTCTTTGAAGTACATCGACATGTACTGTCCCTCCTTTGAATAAACAAGCCCAAAGAATTCTGCTAAGGTTGGTTCAGTTGTTTAGTAGTCGGTGGCCTGGGCATATGGCCTTTACCATTACATTCAAGGCTGCACTAAAGGACATCGTTACATGCAATCTACACATGCTCTTTAGAAACTAAATAGATTTTTGAGTAATTATAATTAGTTGTACTCCTCACAATAATTCCATTTGCGAAGAGAACCAGATCTACTTCAAAATCTGTTATTTTTTTCCTTGACCGAAGTACTGAGTTGAAAATACACAATAACTGAGCTCTGGTGAAGCGAAATGTTCCAGACAGATAAACTTTTCGATGAGTGAGATTTACTCTCAAGTGGCAACAGAAGAGATCACAATTGGGCAGTGTGCTTCTTCGGAAACATCCGATTCTGATGCAGTTGCAAAGAACATTAGGAATCTGTACAAACAGGGAGTAAAATTCAGCCATATGTCTGATGATGTCAGGTTCAAAATTAAGAAGTTCAAGGAGTATGAGGCCAATCTTTAACAATTTCTAGATATTTGCACCTAACTGTAAAGCTTTCCATCTCCCAGATTGCAAAGACAACTGTACCACAATCAATCAGGGAGACAGCTGCAAAACAGACTGTAATTATGTCCATTCAAACTTGGCTTGTCCCAAAAATAGGGTTCTAGAAAAAGAAGTTCAGTCTTTGTTGGAAAGAAACAAAGAGGAATGAAGAGAGCAAAATGTAAGACTGAATATTGACTCACAAAACAACCCCAAAAGGAACCAGAAGCATGCCATCCACATATACTTCATATCAAACTGGTTTTTCATCCTCACCAAGGAGCGAAATGATTGAGACAGAGAGCAGTAAGTACACCGGTAATATTGAATTTGAACCCCACCATTGTGTGAAGATACAGCAAATAAACACAAAACTAAATGTGTATTGTATAGCCCAACTTTGTGACTGGTATGGACTCGGTAACAGCCTGAGCAGCTGTAACTGCTACACTCACTGATTTCAACATAGTATCCAAAGATGACAAGATGGCAATAACTGATCACCACAGAGTGACAAGGGAAGGAAACGTCTTCGATAGTGAAAGTGTGGTTGGAAGGACAAAATTTTTTCTTTGACAGAAAAAGAGATGCAACTCTTGCTTAAAGTAAGGTTGGTAACACAGTCTACCCAATCAAAGTCAGTCATAGAAGACCATTGTGATTGTTGGCGAGCATGGTGGACATCACTTGCAGCATCTTACCCAAAGTTAGGACATGAAGTAAATATTAGCAAGGCAATCTACAATTTTCTACTTTCAAATAATTTTATACAGAGCAAAATAATGGTTGGAGATGGCTTAATGTCAATGTTGGATGGCAGCCGCTCTCTATCACCTTAAAATGTTCCTAAAGTAGACCACTGCAAAGGCAGATATGCATTTTACACAGCAATGAACTACCAGTTTCCTGCATTCACATACCCCTGCCCAGCCTACATATACAAATTTCCCATGTGCCTATTACAATTCACTGAAAAGACTTGATATGCATACTGCGCCCTTGACCCTCCACAATGCACTGCGGTCCCACTGCCATGTTAGCCCTTCTTTTCTCAGCCTCTATCGTTTACGGACATGTCTTTATGGCATTTTCAGAGTTTTGAGTTCTGTAACCTTTTGCATTTGTGAATTGACTTGATTCCCGTTTACAAATAAAGAGTGTTTTTTTATCTATTGGTAAGATTTTTTTTATTTCCTATTTTTGTTGTTCTTTTCTGCCCTTTTTTTCTGTGCATTATCTACAGGTTTAGGTGTGACCTACCATCATAGTGTGTTGTGTATGGTCGTTGAACGGGGCTCACGGGCATCCGTTTGTTCTTAATGTGGTGCGTGCATTCAAATAATAATGGCCCAATGCTGTATGGGTCTGGCTGTGGAGCGGGGCTTGGCGGGCTGCCCTACTCCTATGTGGTGCGGTTTGACGTTCTCCAAGATTAACTGCCGTGATGGGGAGAGACCCACCGGAGTGAATAGGCCGGGGTTGAGCGTGCTATGCCGCAACACTACCCTTGATCGCTGACAACCACTGCTTGGATTGATCAAGTTGAGCATGTAACTACAGCAAAACTACTGTTGATCTCTGATGGCCACTCCTTATACATGTACCTACTGATCGGGTAGAGTGTGCCGGCAACAACACTACCCTTGGTCACGGATGACCAGAGCATAGCTGGCTGTTCCTCTTTCTTTATGCTGCAGATGCCGAGCATCAGGACCTAAAACATCCCCAGCAACCCTGCCTATCGATGGCCCAGTGGGGCTCACGGGGCAACAGTCCGCCGCCTGCCGGGTCGCTTACTGGCTTCTGCTCGATGTGCTTCTTCCACTTGGAAATCGGGCCAGTCTATCCCTCCAAGCGAACAACAGGCTCCACAGCGGGTTCGCTGCGGGTTCACTGCACTCCACTCCTTCCATCAGCGAGTCTACAGCATGGCACACAGCCTCATGTTGCTCTGACAGGACTAGTCCTTGTTCAGTTAAGGCTACCTACGCCACACTTCAGACACTGGGCTAACCCTCAGATGCCCCTGTCACCACCATATCGCATCGCAGTCGTCAGTGCAGGGTGGCGCTGAACTCGAGGTGAGTAAGCCTACTCTCCCGCTAGTCGGGTCTGGGCGGCTGGCATTCACCCCCAGTTCCCGTGCTATGAAGTCTTAAATTTGGCAGTCTCCCTACTACCAGCACCTACCATGGAAGACGTCTATTCATCGGTATGGTTCACCAGGCTACACACCGGGATGACCCCACACCTCTGGGGCCAGCTACAATGACCGCCACATGCCCTGAACTACAGCCATCAGACAAACCCCACAGCGGTTCACTCTGACGTGACTTGGACATTACAATGCCTCAGGCCGATGCCCCATTGTCCCCGGGAGTGGCCCATTCAGAGGCACTACCGAACTATGCAGGCTCTTTACAGACCACATTTCAGGCTATGGAACCCATCGGCCTGCTGCATCACCATGGTTTTTGAACGCCATTCATCGCCACGGCTTCTGGCTACCGGCTAGGGCTATCCGACCAGGGTGCTTCCGTCACAGCTCCCCTGCAGCTCAGCCCGCTTCAGCCGATCACGACCTGTATTCTGGACATGCTGCTGATGCAGGGGGGTTTTCAGGTTCGTCCTTCAAGTTCTTCGGCTGGATCACCCGCACATAAGAAGCGTAAACACTAATCGTCTTCTGCAGGATCCAAATTCAAAAACCTTGCTCTGCACCTAAACAAGATACATGTATTTCATCATCTAATCTTTTAACAGTGGTCTGTTCCCTCGGAGATGCTGTCCGCTATAGTCAGCCTCCTTTAGCCAACCTCCACTCCCCTGGTGACTGCTCCTTACCCAATTCCCCCTGAGGATCTCTATCCGGATCCTCACCTGGATTTGTAACCCGGTCTGTTTCCGACTTCCAGCTTCATTTCCGGCTTCACATCCAGGTCGGTCGGTTCGTCCATTACACAAATGCCCATTCATTTTATTTTTGAATTGAATTGCGCTTAATAAATTCATTCAATAATAATTCTTCAACTTATCCAGCATAACTGCAGTAAAGTTTCTTATTCAGGCCTACGCTTCTGCTTTGATCTGTCCACTTGTTGGGGCATCCAGGCATACAGGAATTACATGTAGGCCAACATGTATACTCTATCAGGCCACGCTACGTCACCTGATAGAGTATACATGTAGGCCTACCTTACGTCATACGGGTACATGTGTAGTGAATGCGAGTCTGCGTCACGCATGCTTAACTCTGACCGAGGCTCAAACAATAGCTCATGGGCCTACTGCTACAATATGCATCAGACCGCCGGCTAGTACCCAAGACTCCTGTGCCGGGGGGGGGGCAGCTAGGTGGAGAACAGAGAAATCTGCTATATGGGCATCTCTCTACTATTCTTTGGAGTTATTCCAGTGAATAATATGCAATACGATCAGCCTCCCGTGCGTTCTCAACACTTTTTTTTTTCATTAATGACTGCAGTAGATGTCAACGCCCTACCCGGGACGGGACCCATTGTCCCATCAAGCCCTCCGACATTTGAAACTTCGTCATCGGGGGCAATCAGGCACGGTAACAATCAATCGTGATCTCCGGACAAGCTCTGTCTCTGACTGGTGATCACGCCATTCAATTCAGTACCCATGCCTCGAGCGTCCCAGTTCACCGAACTTCACAATTGTTGTGAATTCTATATGCTCCTGTCATCTAATAATTCAGGGCTCTCCATATACTCCTCTGTTCGGCTTGGCCACGCCCCACATACATCTGGACACAAGTTCCTTTTTAGTTGGTGTGTCCAAAGTGTGTATACTGTGATGAATGCTACAAGGTCTGGCAAAAGTGTACCTACTGTTGGCATTCACTTCAGTTAATGGCTTGCCATGGTTGCCTTTGCGCCCTGCGTAATTGAAACAAAGTGGCAAATTCGTTTTTGTCAGTATCACCGTTTTATCACCAACTCAAGGTAACAAATGGCCACTTCAAACATAGCACAGTATAAAAAGGCTCATTATTCAATTCTTAGCGAATACTCCAACCTCCTTTTGCTTGTGGGCCGGCCTTACTTTTGTCCCTCCAAGTCTGGATGTGACCGTAACATGTAACCGTAACATTGCTATACAGACGGGGAGCCTCTCCTTCTCTACTCCATGCCTTCGAGGTCTGGGACACTGCCTCTTTGTCACTTCTGACAGCACTTAGTGTGTTGTTCTGCTCGAGTCCGGAGACAGTGGCGTACATCAATCATCAGGGTGGCACTCGTCCTCCTCAACTCCTGCACCCTTTCGTGGCAGCTTCTCCATGTGGACAATCGATCAGGGGATCAGCCTTCAAGCTGTCCACATAGCAGAAACCAGCAACAGTATGGCAGATGCACTCTCTTGGGTGCTGTCCGACTGACAGAGTGTATTCTTCATCTGAATGTTGTCAGCCAGATTTTTTGAGGAGATCAAGCATCCTTGATTCGACTTCTTCTTGATCGGTTTAAGTTTGTTTGTTCATTTTTTTTTTTTTCAGGTTAATGCATTTTGTATGGGTGGTCCAAGACTTTCGCAAATGACTGTAAATGTTCCACTTCGCTGGATTACAAATAGACCTAAGAGTCCAGAAATAAACTTTTTTTAAACGAAATGTTCAGATCAGGCAAAATTACAAACATCATATGAAATTCACCCCCTACAGGGCAAATTCAAATTAATTCATTAGATTTAAGGTGACATTAAAGGGACCCTAGTTTACCTCTGTACCTTCTTCACTACATGTAAGATTTGGTTGAAATTTTTCATTCAAATAGGTATATAGCACTACACTGATGTTATGCACCACTGTAAAAACATGTAATCATTAAATGAGACAATGCAGGTCTACTGACAGAAATGCCAATAAATTCCAGGTGGTCTTAAACTTTTGCAAATGATTACATGTATATGATATCTGTTAAATTCTCACAAAAATCCTCTAACGAAATTGAGAATTACTATTTCCATCTAAGACACATCCTATCATTGCATGCAAGGTTTCATCACCACCAACTATTTACCTTAAATTAATATCACGTCATGTGAGACCTGATGACATCACTGTGATGATTTCTGTCAGGGACCCTGTCTGACTACAGGACTAAGTGTGCACCTAATACAAAGTCAGTCAGATAGATAAACGGGCAAAAAATCTGTGGCTGTAGAAAAACGTATACAAAATTTTCTCTTTTAATCTCATGTCATAAGACCTCTGATGATACTATCATGGCTCATTAGCTGCTTTGGCTATACCACTGAAGCAGCTCTTGCTTTCCTTAAATTTTTTTTTTCCATTTTTCAGACTTTTCTCCATTGAGTTTGTGTATGTAATTTTGTGACAAGGGGACTTTAATAGTTTTATACATCAGATTGATTTCAGAAATCGCAGACCTTTAGATAATCATGTCAGATAGGTCCTAGACAAAAAAATTTTTATAACATCATCACATGATTTATTTGTGAATTTTGAATGTTTAATTTTTTCATAGGTTTCGTACATGTTTTACTACTAAATGATCATGTTACTTGACTTTGGTAGTTTTTAAAAATCTGATTGCCTTTACGCATAACAAACCTTCAGACAATTAATTCCTAATGGTCCTACAACAAAATCAACATGATGATGTCATCATGTGATTTAATTTCAAATATTTAATTTCCCCACAGGTTTTATAAATGTTTTTAACTTGAAGACTGTAGTTGCAATGTTATCGATTTGACTGAGTCTGTGTTAGGGTCACACATTAAGGACACAAGCTAGAAAAGATTCCTGTACAGATTCTCATAATGATGTTATCAGCTGGCAAGTCACATGACTTCAAAGGAGCACTCTTCATGGCATTGTTGAAAGGGACGGGTTTTAGACCCAAGTTGACCCGATGTGATGATGACATCATCATGCAACAAGTCACAAGACATTAACAGAACACTTTTAAAAGCACTACATCTTGTGAAGTACATGTCCCATTGGGATGAAACTTTGCAGATCACAAGAAAGGGTTTCATCTGATGGTGGTATCATTATGTGACAGGTCATGTTACATGTATTGAGATGACTTAGATTTTAACTATTCCACTGACTAATGTTTGTACTATATCGTCTATGTGCATTTGTCATTTCATCTTGTAGGTAGTTTTTCAAGAAGTTTGTCAATGTTTTCAGATAAATTAAACCAGGGCCAAAGCAGCCGTGTTTGTACACAAACACATTTCTAGTTTCTTTTGGTACCATCCTCAGCAGATTGTCCAAGTGTCTGCTAGATATTAAGTCTGTCTCATTCAGTAAGCTACCAAAGTCGCTTGGTTGAAACTAGGAATGTTGTGATGATGAAACCTTTTGGTTGGGCTATTTCTGGTTACCTGCAAGTTTTCAACCCAATCGGGCATGTACTCCAGAATATTCAGTGCTTTGAGGTGTGTACCTTTAGTGTCACCTAATGACATCATCATCACAATGTGTCAATTTTAAGGCATGTGGCTAAGGAGCAGTGTAGTATTCAAGTCCACCACAAGTCCCTGCAAGTGACCCATAAGTCCATCACAAGTCATTCAGTCTTATGCCAATTCACAAGCTATTCATATGAGATGTGACAAAAAGTATTGTTTTGTCATTGGTCACCCTGTTGCTTATAACTTGCCTTGTAAAGGGACTTGTGACTGGGCTTGTGAAGGGACTTGTGAAAGGACTTGTAATGGACTCAGATGCAACACTGTTCAAGAGATATAGTGCTTTAAATTTAAAGTATGCAAATTTAATGCCATGGCTTATCTTCTGATAACATCATCTTTAAGTAATGTCAATTTTCGTCTATAATACTTCCCTATCTATCTTAGATTAGTGCAGATTATTTTACGTGGTTGAAAGGTATGAGGCCAGCAAATATACTGGTATAGTTGGAGTGATTCAAAAACAAAACAAGGAAATGAAGAGCCGATCTTCCTAATCGTTTTCCATCAATTTTATACCAATTTTTTTGTAAAGGTCTTGTTGAGGGGTTTTAATTAATGTTGAAAACTGCACTGAAGTTTCTTTGTGGAGAGAAGTTGTGGTTTCAAGGTATCTGGTACAAACATCTTGACTTCAAACTTAAATTGTGTCCAACCTCCTTTGATTTGCACAGGTAGCCAACTAAATTGTAATAAAAGGTTTCAGTCTGCCTAATTATCCCCAAATGATCATTTTTATAAATCTGAAGGTACAAATTTGTGTTTTAAAAGACCAAAATCACTCTTTCATAATTTTTGATAACAATGTGGAGTTGTGTTTTGGTTCATCTGTTGAAGAATATGCCATAAAACGAGTATTTATTTAGAACATTTACTCAGTTTTCTGGGAGTGACTTAATCAAAGTTACAGAATGGAAAGACCTTAATTCAGAATCGTTCCTAAAACAGTGGTGCTCTTATGACATCATCAGAGGTCACATGACATACCCATCAAGTTAACTCTTAGCCTCCAGAACTGAAAGTTCCACTGGAATGAAACTTAGCATGGACTCAAACAAGGATGTGATATATAAGCATTTGGGTGACATCATGATGATGTCATCCAGTGTTTTTATTAATGTTTGTTTTCTTCTTGTTTTTTTTTTCATTCTCTTTTCAATGTGTCTCTTGAATATACAAGGTATTTTCAAAATTCTTTTTGAAGAGCTCTTTTCATCAAGGGAGATATGCTTTGTGTTGAGCAAGTATTATGACATCATGATAACATTAATTGGTGA
>NW_019091558.1:307865-332108 GCF_001949145.1 Acanthaster planci
CACAATTCAACATGGATGCCACTTGAGCTATATAATAGAACAGAAATTTATCCTTACAAGGTGTACAATCATCCTTAATTACAAACAAGGACATTGTTGAATCGAGTGTGCCAAACAAGGGTGTAATCAGAACAAATGGAGAGAAGAGTACGCTGTAAAATAACTTGATGTGAATGCCATGATTGGGATTGATCATAAAAACAAGCTAACAATACAAGTCCATCAACATCAGAAGTAACACAGTCTATTATACTAAGTAATCAAAATAAGTTTAAAAATGAAGTTACACAAAGGTATATTACTAAGGACAGCAACTCACCCCATATGGCTACTGTGTAGACTTACTGTCGGGCTGTTGACCAGTGGTCTGCTGGGTGGTGTTGCAGATTCAATTCTGACCCTGACATAGGCTCTTAAATGCCTGTTACAGTCTCTTGATGGGCATTTCCATCAAGAATATGATTGGTCACTTGCAAGTTTGACCAACCCTTCCTCAAAGTTTGATTTGCATATAAGCTTCCCCATTGGTCAAATCTTTGAAGGTTCATTGTGTAACTCTGCTAATCAGCAGGATCAGCAGATTTTCTCCCAGGGTCCCACAACCTGCAACCTCCAATTTGATGAATCTCTCAAAGAATGAAAACCGGCATTCTGTTTCTAAAAAAACTTGGTCGGGACTGTAGGAAAGTTCCCCTAAAACAATGGACTTGGTAAGGAAGTGAGGTAAACATCATGACCTCCACCATTGCATACCACAGATAGTTCCGTTTGGGTTGCATAAGGTTGGAAAGTATCTCGCGAACGAGGGGAGCAGAAAAAGAAATGTAAGATATTAAACCCACACAAATTATACGTTTTTCCATTTCTTGACATGATTAATATTATTTAGTAAGTAATTAAGGTAATAATTTGTAACAAAAACCCTATGATTCAAATGCAAATCATGTGACATGATTTTAAGGGTGCTGTTTTTCCACTTGCGTTGAAAATTCTAAAAAAATTAATTTTCAATTGATGTCTGTGGATTTGTTTGAATTGCCTGAAAATTGGTGAATATGATGACACTTGCCCATTCCACTCGTGTGAAGTTTGAGACAATGATGTCATCAGACTGGAAGTTACAAGAAAAAGTCCATTTATTCTTGAAAATTCAGTAAAAATCAACCATGAAAGATATAAGCATGAAATGTCCATTAGATGATAGCTTAAACATTGGAGTTAACTGCATGAAGTGCGTAACTGGTGTACTTCTTCACTTATAAGCGCCGATGACAAAACACCCCTTCCAATATTTGCATACCCAAAAATCCCATTCGCATATTATGCATTGGCTACTTTGTACATGGATTCGCATTATCTGCCTGTAATGTAGGAAGCGCACTGTGCGTAGGGCATATACTAGGAGCTGGCAAATTACCAAGCACATGGTGCTGAGAGCAGATCAGAATGTATGGAATGCCAAAGGGACAAATGTTTAATATCTCAAATTGGTGCTCTTTCGACGATAACAAAAATGTTTTGTATCGTATTTTGTATTGTACGTGTCTGATTGGGTTGAAACCTGGCAGATAGTTGGGAAGGAAAAGTTAATATATGGCAATTGACCTCATGTAATGACAATGTCATCAGCAGCTGAGTCACATGACATTAAAGGTGCATCCTTTAAAGTACTGTATCTCTTGAAGTGTATGTCTGATTGGGTTGAAACTTAGCAGGTATTTAAAAAGGGAAGTGTTATAAACGAAATTGACCTCATTTGGTGATGACATCAAATGACAAATCATGTGACGTGAAAGGTGCACTATTTAAAAATCTATATCTCCTGAAGTATATATCCAATTAGGTTCAAACCTTTCAGATATTTTGAAAGGGAAGTAATTTAGACGACTACTGATGGTGGCTCCAACAGGTGACATGTCACATGACATGAAAGGTGCATTCCTCAAACCTCTATATCCCCTGGCATTCATGCTCCATCGGTTGAAAGTTTGCAGATAACAAGAAAAGGAAATGTCCTAATTTACCTGATGTGATGATGACATCATCAGATGTGGAGTCAAAGATACATGCACTCTTTAACCCTAACCCCCGAGGGTGTGTGCAAAATCATATTGAAATTGGAGGATTCAGGAGTGTTAGGGTTAAAGTAGGTTATTTCCTGAAGTGCATGCCTGATTGGGTTGAAACCTTGGACCCAAATGGTCATGATGAAATAATTACTCCATCAGGTTTGTGCAGTAGATTGGTTGTTCAAGTTAACAAAGGAATGCGAAAAAAGCCCTCTGTTCTGTTGGCAGACAAATGAGGTCCATTTTTTACCTTCTTTTGCTTCTTCATCTTCCCATCCAAATCTGGCAGGATAACACGTCTGTTCATTCTACACACAAGTTTTGGCCTATAGACAATCCTAATTCCCTTCAGACTTTGCAGATACAGTCCATTTCATAACTTAGGTTAAATATTGAGCTGTGAAAAAGGCTCATTTATCAAGCTACTCCCTGCTGACTGAATACGTGCTCAATCTGCATTCCCAAACATTATAGCCATTTCTCCAACATTGTCTAAGGTATGAACTTAATTTGTCATCAAATGTAAAATTATGAGCAATTCATTTTTTGTACTTCGGTCAAAACTGGAAGTGCTTCACAATTTAAAACTGGTAATAGATGTAAACCTGTTTCCAACGGCTTTAGTCTTTTGTAAGATATAATTATTCAAAACCTTTGTACCGCTTACATCAAGCAACCTGTTAGCAACAGTTAGAAAAATGTTTTTTAAAAAATGCATTTCCCTTTGATGTCCATGGCAAAGTTGGCTGTAAACACCTAAAAATCAGAAGATATAATAACCTTAACACAATAAGTTTGTTAAATCTGAAGCAGATGATTTTATCAGACCTGGAAGTTCCAATGAAAAGACCTATAATTTTTCAAAAGTTGTTAAAAAGTCGATCTGGAGAAATGTAATCTTTCATTGTCCATTAAATGGTAGAGGAATTATTGATGTAAATTGTAAAAGACATTTGGCTTGTCTTTTTTCATACAAGGTGTCCATCATTACTTAGCATTCTTCTTGAAATGGGGTTAAAAAGACAAATCAGAGTGTGGTTCAGTGGTTAAATGTGATACTGCAGATGTACAAAAGACGTCTCTGTTTCCCTCATGACATCATAGTTGTCTTCCCACCCAAAGAGATCACACTGAGATTCTCCTTTTACTTTGAACAATTTTCCAATAATTATTTGCAGGTTATATATATTTTTCCTTCTGACTGGTAGTCAGTAATGTCTCAAACTAGAACAAACCAGCAAATCTTTCAACTGTATATTCCATGATCAGTGGCATCATGATTTTGTCATCTTGTGATCCTTTATTTTGTTTGTAGGCATGATAGGTTTCTACAGTTCAAAACATTATTGTGATGTTATTTTTTACAGAGATATCAACCTAAATTGCCTTTTCAATGATAAAATGTTCGATAAAACCAAAAGTACCAATGTTAAACTATCTAACATTTATAGACTCAAAGATCAACAGATTTTCAAAACAGACAAACATAGTGTTCCTCTTGTCTTTTATTTTGTTTGGGGGGGGACTTTTCATTTAAATATGCATTGCCTCAGCCTAAGAGTTGTTATCTCACACAAGTGGTGACCCCCTTTTTTGGGGGGGTGATATGCAACAAAATTCTTTGATGTCATCCAACCAAAATATCCATGTCACATGTTTACATCAAACATTCTGTCTAGTTGGTTTCAAATTAAAAATGTTTTAAAACATAATTATTCTCTTACCCCAAATTTTTCACAGACTTCAAAACCCATCCACTTGGGGAGAGGACAGTTCAGCTTCTGAATTAAAATAAAGTCCTTTGGAGATTGTGACTCATTCCAAATACCAAATGTCATGTGAGTTCACTCTTAGAGACATCTGTAAGCTTGTCTTGGGTGTTGGCTACTACAATTAATAGAGGGGGATACTCATCACAGCGACGGAGGGAAGTGGACAAAGCCTGCGAGCGACCCTGTAGTGTAGTTTAGCATGTGTGTGGTGAACGTGCTCAAGCCCAGCCTTTTATGCTCGTTGAACCCCAACCTAACAATACACTTCATTCTACAGTGATTAGTGACAAAATGCCTCATAACAATTCAAAAGAACATTTTCGTGTGCTGCATACTTCAGAATGACAAATTCTCAGGTGGACACGGGAGGTTCCATACTGGCTTAACCATCACAATTGTGCTTTATCAACCATTTAAGACTAGTCACTCAACAGGCTCTTGACCAACAGGAATGCGTAAACTGTCTAAGTTTTTATGGATAGTTTAGTTTATGTTATCTAGAATGAAGTAATTTTGAGAAAGACAAACTCTATGATGTGTGAGATCATTTTGCCAAAATGAAGAGTCATTTAACTCCCTGGTGTTGACATTGTAATCTTTTAAAATCTTTTTAAATCCTTAGCTATCGTTTGTTGAGGGTGAGTGAGTAAGAGTTGAGGGTAATGTTGGAGCTTACTTGGGGGAATATCTCTTTTGCCCATTATTTGTAGATCACTCATTTTGTTTTTGCATGTGTGTTTTGTTAAGTGTTTAATTTATTTCAGAGATACGTGTATTCCCCAAATGGCCAAACGTTTCATACTAGAGATTTAAAACTTTCAGTCTATGGCCTTCAACCTACCCAAATTACCAATACATTTGCATATTTCCCTAGTCCATTATGCCTTTCACAAACTTCTCCATCAGCTGGTAGTGCTTCCTCAACTCCCATAATGCCCATTGGAGCAGCCGCCATGTTCTTCCTCTTTTTCTTAGCACCATTATGATCAGATGTGTATTGTCCAAGTCCAAGATTTTCAAGAGTTTTTGTTTGCTAATTCTACCTTCTGTGTTATTTCTCAATCAGCAGCTAATTCCTAATATCTTATTGTTGATTACTATACAGCTTGTGGTAAGACGGTTTAGTTTTTGGTCACATTTTAATGCCTTTCTTTTTGGACATGGGTACGTTAGGCAATTGCCTGTTCTCGCAATAAAGCTTGGGTCTAGAAAACTCGTTGTGTCTCTTTCTGTGGCCTTTAAACTGCATTTATTAGTCCTTTTTCATGCCACACTGTTGTGGTTTGGTTTACCTTGTGTGAGGTAATAAAGATTGCGTTTTTACCCCTCACTGCATTTGATTATTGTCAGACATGTGTACGTGTTTCTCCTTCATTTCTCCCTTTTTATGTATATCATATCAGACTTCATGATCGGGAGACTTAATTAGGACATCCATGCCCCTTCTAGTTTTTGCTTGTGGCAAGGATGCTTGGTCTCTGGTTAGGGGCTGGTCTACGTCAATGCGAGCAACAGATTGTTGGCGTTTGTAGGGACACTGTGGTGTGGCGGTTTTGGTCCCCTTGAATGCCAGAAATAGAACAGTATGTTGGTTCACTATTCCCTCTCGTTATGGTCGGTAAGGGGTGCAACCTAGCGATACCCTAATTTACATCTGCCTCCCTTGTAGCTTTTAGTTGCCCAGAGTTTAAGCATCAGGCTGAAGTGAGTAGGCCAGTTCACATCCTCCCTGGGTTGCCAGACTGCAGTGGGCAGGGCCACCACTGATATGGTCGACAGGCACAACCCAGTGGCCACAACTCTTCACGCTCCAGGCCGACACGGTGGGCTTGATTGCAGGCATAGTCCCTGAGTTCCTAACTGCCCTCCCTGGCAATGCATTGGCCGTCGTCAGGTGTGAATCTACCAGCCCATTCACGCTCCTCAACAGGCCTACTGGAATGTAGCAAGTCACTATTCAGAACCAAACTAGATCAAGCGACACGTTGCAGAACATGCTCGCCAAACCTCCACAGCCAAACAGTCAGTGGCTTCTATACATTACCCTACATATACAGTAACGTAGGCCAGACCTGTCCTGGCCTCCACCACCCAGTCTCCCGACAGATCCACCACGCCCCCTGGACTGCTTCGCCTCTGGACTTTTGGTCTCCATCCCTGGTCAGTCAGACTTCTCAACGCCCTGTGCCTGCCCAGACTTCCGACAATGCTGGAGCACAGCGGTTCCCTCCAGCGGATACGTCTCCGACCAATCCAGGAAGAAATGCAAGCTACAGACTCAATCTTCCTCAGATCGTCCTTCCATGAAAAAGAAGGTGAAGAACTTACAACTCCCCTTCAACTTAGGAAGTGCTATGCGCTATTTTGGAAACCTTTTGGAAAAGTGTTAACCTCCACATCATCCATCTACTACATACCCGGATCTGCATCCCTACTAGCCCCCTCCGGCCTGTACGTTCTTGCCCTACTCCAGGGCTGAGCAGCAGTCTTTGAACACCACGGCAGTATCAGCCACTGGCTGCTGGGAATTCACATGAATCCAGTGCCCCTCACCCTACTGAGGCTAACACCAATCCCAATCCACATGCACAAGATCCTGTGGATCTGTTATCCAATGAGGAGGAACCCTTCTTGATGGGTAGCCTATCCTCCTCAGAGTCTCACCTTTGCCTACTCCAATGTGAGATGGTCCAGGTCCTGGGACTTTCTTGCCCTGCACCACAACAGGATAGCCAGAACTGTCTGAGCTCCTGCTTGACTGTGTTTGTGTTGACAGCATGGGAAGACTGGCTAAAGCAAAATGCTGGCACCCCTATGCCCGCTTTTGGAACTACTACCACTTTCTGCTGGGTGATTTCGAACTTACCTCTCTGTGCCCGCTATCCCTGACACAGCCGAGGGCAAGACAGTGGCAGTGACCTTTTCCAAGAAAACCAGGAATCAGATAGAATCAGCATTCTCAGACATGGATCATGCAGCTTGTACCAACATTAAATGCATGTCTTTCTTGTTTCTTCCGACTGAATTTCTAGTTCACACGTGAGGACTCCTCTCAATTTCCCCTGAATTCAACACTTTGGCCTTACATAGCCTCAACGAGTCCCACTAGTAGGCCTTGAACTATGCATCCATATTTCTCTCTGAGTTATGTCTGCGTGCAGAAAAAATGTTATCAAGGAAACTCTTCATGTTCAGCGAAGACCTTCACAGGCCAGTTCGTCAACCCTCTGGAAACGCAGGTTAAGCAAACCGACCCAGCACAGATCTCTTTCTACCAGCCACTAAAGACTTCCCCCAGGAGTGGCTGTAGATCTAACCCAGAACTGAGGCAATGCAGACCCCTGCCTTCTTTCAGACAACCTCAGCATGTCCATGCCCATGATGTCCAGGCTGTCTCCTCCTCCTGGGCCTATTTGAAGGGGATTCCCATGACTGAAATATGTAAGATGGAATGTTGGAAATCTTCATCAACATTTACCTCTTGTTATCTCAGTGATGTCTTACAGGGGGATCACGCTCACGGACTGGCTGTTCTCGGGATAACATCATGGCAACTCTGGTGCCGGCCATCGTAGACCCTTCAAGTGAGTTCATTCAAGCAACCTCCTCTATTGAGTCAGGGGTTTTACCCCTTTCTTTAAGTTGATATTGCTTGGACCTATAACTTCTGGGACTCTCTCTTATGAGTGTATGGTAGTGAAACCTCGCCTACCCACAGATACTTACCTTACATACCTTCTGTGGACATTCATTTCTTTTCGTGCAGTTGAGAAAACTTAGTGAAAAGACTCATTTTTTTGAACTGGGAACATGATTTTCAGCTTTTTTTGTACAAGGTTTCCTTCCTTTTACAACAGATGACCCCTACCCCAAAATGCCTCTAAACCTCTTTTCCAGAGAAGGGGAAATGTCCTGTAGATGTTTCCACAAAACGTCTTGTTTTCGTGCATCATGTGGACATCTTTTGTTCACAAGTCCACATTAGGTATGTAAGGTTAGCGCACCTCCTCAGGCATGATGCTACTCTGCTACTGTTACCTGGGTAGGTTGAAAGCTGTAGACTCTTCCCCACCTGGAGTGGGTCGAGTCTATTACTGAATACCTACCCAGCTTACCACTCTCCCTTCCTCCTCCCCACTCAACCTTGGCACTCTTGCATGTCGAAAAAGAGGAAGAACATGGTGGCCCCTCCGCTGGGCATTATGGGAGTTGAGGGCACACTACCGGCAGATTGAGAATTTAGCAAATGGCACAATGGACTTGGGAAATATGCAAATGTATTGGTAATCTGGGTAGCTATTCAGTAGTAGACTAGGCCCACTCAAGGGGGGTGGGGAGAAACTAATGTCCTGGCCAAAAGAATCCAACCCACTCTCTTTACAGGTATGAAGAAATAAGAAAAATTTCTTTACATCTGATGTGGCAGTTATTGTGAAGTATCCATGTGTATTTTCCCAGCCACAAAAAGCACCAAACAGTGAGCTGCTGCCTTCAAAATTATGCTGATTCCACAGAAAATGCATCTGTTACAAAAGCAATACATGGGAAATCACACATTTAGGGCCAGTTTGCTAACTGATGACTGCACTTTATAGGCAATACATTTTAGAGCAAAGTATGCACTGTCCAGGATGGTATGATCCTTTACCAAATACAACATTAAGAAGGAGAAAGCAAACAATTAGGAAGTTAAAATTTCTTTTTAAATGTGTCACAGGAGAATGTCCAAGATGAAGGTGAACCAGTCATACCTAAAAAAAGATGATAAGGCACACATCGAAAGAGGAGCTCAATTCTCATCTTGTAATGGAGATACTGAGAAGAAAATCAATGGGGAACCCATAGATGACTCACCTTCCAATCATGTTGCTGCTTTGAGGAAAGCATTCAGTTCAGGTGACAACAAGCCTTACAGTAAGCAGGGGCGAGAACTGCTTAAGGTATGTATCATTATGCCAGATCTTAGGCCATGTTTGAATTACTTGGCTGCAGCCATAATAGTGGTTGCAGCCACTACCTGCGGAGTCGTGTGTAGTTTCCAGCCACAGCCAAGCAATTGCGACACTGCCTTACAGGTGCATTAAGCATTTTTACAGATGGAACACTGCATTTACTTGTACTTCTTTGTGCATATTTTATTAAGATTTCACCCACTGGCCTTTTATGTATTAACTAAGGAGGGCATTTTATTGTTATGTACTTGGCAGCCTCCATTTTGAATAGTTTATCTCTCTCTTCTTTCTTTTGGGGGCTACATGTATTAGGTTCCCTTGCTTGTATTATTAACTGATTATGTAATGGCTTTAGAGAAATAAACATGCTCCACTCATATGCTTACTTTTCACCTCCATTTTGGGTGCTCCATTTCATAAATGCTGAGAACCACCCGTTCCCCTTAAATGCTGGATCTGCCATTGTCTAATGACTCATAACTTTCTGCTTGGTTAACCACATGGACAAGACTGCACGTTTATCTTATGCACAAAATCAGTGGGGTGTACAACGGCATCAGGCGCATTGCATTCAAGTGTTGGTCCAGAGTCCATGTTCATAATTCATGATGAAGGGACTTGTGCAAGGAGCTCAATCCCCTTTCCTAAATGCTATATTACATCACTATAATGTTTACCTCTGTAGGGTCTGCTGATCTCAGATTTTTCATAATCTATATACAATGTATAGTGGAAATACAGTGTTGCGTTACTTGACATTGATATTTCCCTGTGTTCAAAATAAAGGCTAAAGACATCACTTTGTGTGGAGGAAACCTGAAGGAATAGTAGCAGCATAACATTCATTTAGGCTTGATCCACCACAAGTGTACTCATCAAATGTGTAGCTAGTCCGAAAGCATAAATGTCTTTTGTCTTCCATATTTGGGAAACATGTGTTTGCATGTGAGGAGTGGATACACATGCAGCCTGTGCCTAAATAAGTTCAAGTAGGATAGGGAGATGGGCATGCTTCCATGGATACTTTTGTCAGACTCAAACTATTTGAACTTGAAGTGATAAGTGTACATGAAAAAATGACTGCTTAGCCTTTAGTGTGGATGGGAGTAACAGCCATAATGTGTGGTACCAGTATGCTTGTCAAACCACTTGCTTTCATTTTTCATTTAAATTACAAAGTGGTATTGTGCCTGATAAATAAAAATTATTATTATTCTCATTTTATTTTAACAAATAACTGTTTAGCACAGGAACAGTAAGGCTTCAGATCTCTTGATTCCACACAAACAGCACTCTTGGATGTTTTGGATTTCTTACTCAAACAGATGGATAATGGTAAATTAATTGGAGTGTTTCATATCACCGTAAAGCTTATGACACTGTTTAATTGCACAATTTTGCTCCAAACAATTTCATACTATAGGTGTAAGAGGTCTGGAGCTTGACTTGTTCTGGTTCCATAGTACCTATAGTTGTGCTCAAAATTATTTACATCCTTTGGAAAATAACATACTTTTCTAAATTTCTCATTTGTAAAAGCTGTTATGTTGGTGCTTCTGCCTTTTGTCAGTTTGTTGCAGTACACAAACCTTCGTGTGTTGGCTAACATCATTTGCATACTAATAGGTACGGCCCTAGTTTATTTTTTGCTCCTGGTCAAAATTATTCATACCCCACATTTACATAGTCCAAAGTCTCTTCTTAATAGTCAATAGTGTGGCCTTTGTTCTTGATGACTGCCTCAAGATGGTTCCTATAAGTGTCCACAAGCTTTCTGCATGTCTCCTGTGGGATGTTGGCCCACTCTTCCTCGGTGAAAGCCTCGATCCAGCTGGATCAGGTTGGATGGTCTCCTGGTAATCATTCTAGTCTTCAGCTCCCTCCACAGATTCTCTAATGGATTTAGATCAGGACTTTGGCTTGGCCATTCCAGTACGTAGACACCATTGTCCTTGAACCACTGCCTTACTACCTTGGTGTGCTTGGGGTCATTGTCCTGCTGGCACATCTAATCAGGTCCAAGCTGGAGTTTCTCAGCAGATACTTTCACATTGTTATCAAGGATCTTGATATAATCCTCCTTTTTCATGATGCCCTGCATTTTCTTCAAATGAGGTTCCAGGTGCCACTAGCAAAGAAGCAACCCCATAGCATTATGCTGCTACCACCATGGTTTATGGTTGGGACTGTGTTCATCGGCTTGTATGTGTGGAGAGCTGGGCTGGTGGAAGGGGGGTGAGAAAGGAAGGAGGGGGCCAGGCATGCTGGTTCATGAGTACATGTACCTGTGGCAGC
The DNA here is from genome assembly GCF_001949145.1 of Acanthaster planci. The sequence continues at coordinate 318,954 of NW_019091558.1, forward strand.
CAGTGTTCTTAAGTTCTCTCTCCTTCCAGAGGGTTTATTCTATCAGTACAATAGTAGTAGTCAGTAGGCAGTCAGTAGTAGTTTTGTCAAAAATCAACGTTAAAACTCCAACATTACTCTACCTCAAATTTCATCTAAATTTCACATTTTCAATCCAACAAAAGCCATCCCTATCCTTATTAAACCAGTCTATGATAAATTGTGGGAAAGGTAGTAAAGAATCTGCAAAATAATGAATTTTATGCTACAAAAATGGAAGTAAAAGAAACAACATGATTACCTGCAAAGAGTCAGGCAGGCAGTGCCAAAACCAGTGTTTAGAGAGGTATTTATGTGCCAATGTAGTACAGTCTAAAACAGGCCGCCAGACCTCATAAATTTACAACAAAGAGAACATCGATAAAAAAAAAATAACAAATGTTATTACATTTCTAGGTCCTTGGCCCGCATTTCTTCCATTGAAGCTTATAATGAACTACATGTACCTGTGGCATGTCGGCCTGATTCGTGTGAATCAAGTTGGGGCGTACTGTTCGGACGATCACAATGCAATTAAGGCAACACAAACACACAGTTACAGTTGCAAACTTCAGCAGTGTCGATTTTTTCACATGACTCATCGGGTAGTTAGGACTCCAGAATTACAAATTGGATAAGATCATACCCCCCCAATCATCAGGCCGTTGGTGCTGCCTCCACTACTTCATCCTTCTATGTCTGACGCCATTGACAGGCCTTTTTCGTATTCCTTGCCATCTGTCCCATGCATCATACACACCCGTTTTTTTTCCTTTCGTTTTCAATGTCCTACCCAATAACATGTTTGCAGCCTCACGTGCAATGCGCTAACTTTCTGTTGGTTACTGGTCACCCAGGGTCACGCAACTTTCAGTGCCCCCGATACAGTGTGCTATATTTAGCTTGTACACTTCTACAACACATGTGTACGCCATATAATGGTCATCGTGCAAAGCCATTTCTCTACACCCTCCCCTACTTTAAATGATCTGCTCCTGACGATCCGGACCTCAAATTTAACCGCGTTAACACTGCTTAAATGTAAAATATAACAATCAGCAACTAATCAATTACATAATAGGAACACATTTACAAACTCCAGCCCGTTTACTTGGAGCTACTGGAAAGAAGCTACTGGAAGGATACCCCAAGACCTTCCTCACAGTAAGCCTACACAGCCTTCAGCTAGCCACGAGGTGCCTGAACCCAATGTCCACTACTTCTTTCAGCGAAGCACTGACTTTGGCAGGCGAAAGGGGTTGCTATGCCTGCCATTTGTGCTTCTCTTAGACCTCCGAACAGGTGATACATTTCTATTGAGCTCCCGTACTTTCTGTTGGTCTGGGAACCAAACTCGGAGTCTGCTCCGTGGCATCCACGGGGGCTGACTAAAATCCCAGTAAGAGTCATCCGAGCCAGACTCACTACGCAAACTAGACTCCCCAGATTCTGGAGGGCAAAGCCGTAGCAATTTCCCGTGAACAGTCTTTTGATCCCCTCCCAACAATGGTCGAATATGGTATACGTCACCATGTTCATTAATACCAACCCCTATTGCTCTCGTATGCATTTGCTAACTTATGCTGCCCCCGGAAAGCACACTTCTTGAGCAATACTTGCGTATCAACACAAATTGGTTCAGCATTCACTTTCAAATCGTAAGCAGCCTTATTGCAAATGCAGGTCTTGGACACCCTGTCACTGACTAGTTCCTTTGCCCTGTCAGTTTACTGTGCTTGCTCCTTCACAAAGTCCTGTCCCCAGTCACTGTCGGTCTTCCCCAGCATCTGGTCAATTGGGATTAAAGGATCTCTCCCAAACAGGAGGGTATATGGCGTCTCTCCAGTAACACAGTGCGGCGTAGTATTGTAAACAAATACCAAGTGAACCAACATCTCGGGTCACTTACGCCTATCCCGTTCGCTTAAGGATTTGATTAACCCGAACAGTGTCCTATTAAACTGCTCCGCTTGTGAGTTTCTCTCTGGGTAGTAGGGGGTTGTCCTGGATTTTGTTATACCATACAAAGTGCAGAGCTCTCTAATAACTTCCCCCTCAAAATTTCTCCCCCGGACGCTATGTGATCTACTTGGAATTCCAAACCAGGTGAACCAATTTTGCACAAGGACTTTGGCCACAGTGACGGCAAGCTGATCCCTACAGGGGACAGCCTGCACAAATCTCGTGTAAACATCTGTGATAACTAGTACATCCTCAAAACCGTCCTTTCCTTCGTCAACTTTGACAAAATCAATGGCAACCACCTCTAGGGGCCTGAACGCGAGCAAGTGACGCATAGGTGTCTTAGGCTTAGGTTCTGCAGCCTATATGGTTGCACACTGCCTACACTGACCAATATAACGGCGTACCATGGTGGCCATGTTAGGCCAATGTACCCGTCTCCTTAGGAGCCCACAAGTTCTGGTAACACTCTGGTGCCCCCATCCATCATGACAATCCTGTATCACCCGATGAACGAGACACTTAGGCAGCAAAATCTGAAATAATTCTCCATGCAATGGATCATTAATCTGACGGCAGAGCAATCCATCCACTCAACATAACTTGGCTGCTGCCACACCCATGCTCTCAACTCCGGTGACTCAACACCAAGGCGCCATCCGGCCTCCCACCATTTCCAGACAATGCCCAACTCCGAGTCTTCCTTTTGCAAGGCTTGCAAACTGGTCAACACAGTTGGTTGCCCTGGCTCAACAGCACCCCCCCCCTTTGTAAGGACTCATGAACAGTGCCCCCTGAGACATCTGCCCGAATTGGAACTTGGTACTAGTATGCACTGGAAAACTCGTTCAACTTCAGTAGCATAACAATGACCAGGGTAGTGACTGAGTGCATCAGCACACTTGTTACTGACCCCTGACCTGAATCTTACATCGAAGTTTAACGCAGCAAGTTGAGCTACCCATCTCATCTCACAAGCTCCGAGCTTAGCTGTTTCCAAATGAGCAAGAGGGTTATGATCCGTGCACACCGTGAATGGCAATCCTACAAGGTAGTCACAAAATTTGTCAATAACCGCCCATTTTAACGCGAGGAGCTCTAGTTTAAATGAACTGTAATCAGGATAATTACGTTCGGCACCCCTAAGCCCTCTACTGGCATAAGCCACATGGTGTCGCCTCCCCTTCTCATCTTCTTGCGCAAGGCACGCCCCTACCCTAATCCCTTCAGAGAAGCATCTACTTCTAGTAGAAATGGCTTACTGAAATCTGGATAGATCAACACTGGAGTCTCTGTGAGTGCTTGTTTCAAGGTGGCAAATGCACTATCAGCTTCTGTTGTCCACTCAAAAATCTTCTGACTAACCTCATACTTTCCCTACCAAGAGGAGGTAACAACCGTGCAACAGTTTTGCAATCTTTGCGAATGCAGGAATAAAACATCTATAATACCCCGCTAAACCTAGGAAAGACCTCAGCTCTCCAGGCTTTGCCGGAATCGGCCAGTGTTTGACCCTCTGCACCTTGTCTGCATCCACAGATATGCCATCCGAACTAACTACATGGCCCAAATAAGACACCTTTTTCCAGAGGAACTGACATTTCTTCCCTTTCATCTTCAAACCAAAGTCAGTGATTCTAGTGACAACCTTATCCAGCCTACTAATGTGTACTTCAATGTCACCCCCCCAAAAAAACAAGAATATTGTCTAGATAGATCAGAATTTCAATGAGATTGACATCACCTAGACACATATCCATCTTGCGCTGAAACGTACGTGGCACATTTACGATCCGGAAAGGCATTCGGGTGTACTCAAACAACCCAAACGGCACCCGAAATGCTGTCTTTGGGATGGACTCCGAATCCATTGTAATTTGATGATACCCATGCGCAAGGTCAAGCGAAGAAAAGTAGTGCACACCACATAGGGCTTCCAATGATTCATCATCTCGGCAGCGGAAATGCGTCGTGCACTATTTTTGCGTTTAGCCGTCTATAGTCTACGCATATCCAGATTGTCCCATCCCGTTTCTTGACTAGCTCAATGGGTCTAGCATAGGCATTTTTCTGGATGATACCCTGTTCTAAGAACTTCTGAAGAAGTTCCTTCACCTCCCCAATATACTGTGGAGGTATCCTACGATACGGCTGACTCACCGGCGTGTCGTCTGTGGTTTGAATCTTGTGTGGGACTTGATCGCATGTACCCAGATCGAACGGTCCTTTTGAGAAAACCCTGTCATGTGTCTGGATCGAGCCTACTACACAATCAAGCTCATCACCACTTACCATCACCAAGCTTATCCCTGGCAGCAAACGATACGAGCGTCCATTTGCAAAAATATGCATCACAGACTTCTGAGGTTCATCGGTCCCTGGCATAGAATCTGGTTCCCAACAACACTGCTCCTCTGGGCCACTGTCATAATAATTTCAATCCAATGGAGCTAACACCCTATTTACAGATACCTTCAAACCCACTACCCTCCATATCTTAATCCAGCTGTAGGGTGGGGGAAACTTCACCGAGGGAGTTTAACTGAGTGTGCGGAGGAATCGTAACAGTTTGTGCCCCCATGGACCATGGCAACAAGATCGTTGACTCTGTTTCTGTGTACAACCTCGCATGAATCATAGACCGGTAAACCCCTATTCAAACCTAAGTCACCTGACAGTGGTTGTCACTGCATCGACCAAAACCTTACCCTGCTTCCCTTGCAGCAGTATGGTTTCCCCTCCCACACTTCTGAAGGAGCACAAACATTACATATCACGGAATGCACTTCCCTGAGGGGAATGGAGGTCATACAACATCCCGTACAAACAGCAACTGGTCCCTTCCTATGGGATGAAACCCTAGCTGGTTCCTGTTTAGTCAAATTGTGCAAATGTAGCGTCACATTCCATGCATCAGCATCCTTATGTGAGGGATCTACAACCATATCCTTTAACTGGTGCAAGACATTGCAACCCAACAGAGCTGCGCCCACTTCCCAAACCGCCCCCAGGAGTGTCTTTCACAGCAAGGAAATGTGCCTCAACCCTTTGGTTGAAAACCCGCAGAGGGATCTGGACATATCCTTCAACCGGTACCTCACAAGGTCCTACGCCAAACGCGTAAAAAAAGTTCCTACTGGTTCCACTCCTGCCATATGCGCAGCCAACTTGTCCTTAAAGAATGCTGCACTTACAAGGGAGGTTTCTGCCCCCGTGTCAAGAACTACACCAGCTGAGACCCCTACTAATTCTACATAAGCCCTTGGACTGCCATGTACCAATTTATCAAGAACATCATCGGTTGACAGAGAGCTAGAACCTGATCCCTTAACTGTATTTCTTTTGGGCGAGACCTCTTTCTTAAATGTATTTCCCCCAACCACTTGGCCCATAGTGGCAAAGGGGGTTAGTTTAACCCTCCCCCACTTTGTGGCTGCAAACCCCCTGGCTCAGTGCCAGCCTGATTGTTGGGCCCCTTCATACTTCATAATCTCCTGCTGCTGTTGCAACATTTGTTGCAACTCCAGGATGGGCTCGGTATTTTTACCCCTCATTGCACCGGCGACGAAAACATTGACCCCAGGATCATTTACTTCCTCATCACAGTCTGCTATGACGTGCCTAGCCTGAGCACGTGTTCGTTTTGGAGCTCTCTTGAGATCCCGAAAAGTCTTGAGTGCTGCATCACGCAATTTAGGTAACGTCTGTGAGGGCTTTGCTAACTCTAACCTTCTTAACTCTAATCTCACACTCTGACTACGTGCCCTGGCTACAAATTGCCCGATAAGAACTTTATAAAGGAGGGCTTTCAACGAAGTTTTCTCACATTCCAAAGATACTTTCAGTACCCTGTCATGCAACCTTATGAGAGCTCTAGAAAAGTCCATTAAGGACTCATCCTCCTGTTATGTATGCTCATACAATGCTTTATGGAGAGATTGCACCGTCTCCCAACCCCCTTGAACTCTAATCCTGTTTCTCTGTGACATTTTATCTCATCACGTGCCGTCCCTTTTAAATGATTGATGACAACTTGTGCCTTTTTACACTCTGTATGGCGGATATAATAGGAGACACTGTTAAGTTGGGTTTACTATGGATTTATCTACTTTAATAAGTTACCTGCTATTGTGTCTTCTGTGGTTAAAAATGCTAATTGGATGCCCACTGCTTGCAAAGACAATCATTTCAAAAAGATCTCTAGATTAATAGAATTACAAAACCTTTTAGAAATGGTTGTCTTTGTGAGCAGTGCTGCAGTACACTAAATTGTGGTTATCTTCAGTTCTTTCCTAATAGACCTCTCATAGAGTCTTTTTTAGTCATTTGATGTTTGCCCTGTTGAGCATCCTGTATTCACCAATCGGTGGAGAATTCACAGACAATACCGTGGCAGTCTTTATTTTGTCAAACAGTAATCTCTGAGCCTGAGATTGCCTTAGTACAGCAAAAACAAGTCCAACATCTCAGAATTTAATACCAACAAGGCACAAATTCAAAAGTGGACCATCATACATAGTAGCAGGAAAAGCTGAGTGACATTGTCAAACTAAACCACTGCGAATGACTATGATTGATTCGTTTTGTGGTTAATTGATTTTTGTTAATTGTTTTGTTTTGTTTCTTTAGGATTATTATTTTGTTATTTTTTTATTGTACGTTTAGTTCCAAAACACATAAAAGTAACATGTCATAAAGCAGTTAGTAGCTTTTCTTTCTTTGCGCAGGCATTTCAGAATAAGAAGCAAGAAAGAAGGCATATTTGGAACCCAACCAAAGAAGGCTACTTGGAAAAACTGAGCAATACTAAGAGCCCTCTCACCTCATCATGGAATAGACGTTTTTTTGAGCTTACAGCCAAAGGACACCTGTATTACAGCAAGCGCAAGAATGAAAAAAATGTGGAGTCCATCTATTTGCGTGGTGTCCCTGTTGCACTAGAGGATGATAAAACACTGATTTTACAAACTGAAGAAAGATGCTATAAGCTACGGGCTAACTCTCACAAAGAAGCACAGGAATGGCTGGAATGTATTCTTTTTTATACACACAAACCAGCTAGTTTTCCTAAACGTTCGCTTACACCGAAGTCGTTTGAAGTGCAGTAAAACATTATAGTTATTCCACTTCAATAGAATGAACCAACTTTGAATTCCTCTTTGGAAACAGACAGAAACATATGGCATTTCCTTTTTTTCCTAGTGAGTGTAAAATCAACTTTTATCTGAAATATATATAATTATATTTATAATTGTAAAAATGTTTTGTATTTTATGAGTGTGTTTCATTTACTTATCTTTTAATCAGAAGTGTCATTGGGTTTCTATGTGAACAATAGTGAGCCAAAGTGTATCTTTTATGTTTGTCTTTTCAAAACATTTGACAATTTCTCTAATTAGGCGCTATTCCTTTTAATTCCATGTGAAGTTGGTACATGTTGTAATTTGAATATTATGAGAGGGTCCCTGACCAGGTGGGCTTTACCGATACGCAACATCAGATGCTCTGTAGTCAAAAACAAAAAAATCTTACAATAGACGGGGTAAACATTAACAGAAGTATTGTTTTTTTTTTCATTGCTGTAGTCTGCAATTTCAAATCTGAGTAAATAGCCATGTCCAAGTTCAGCCTTTAAAATATCAGGATATAGATAGAGACAAGTCAAGAATAGTAAGTTTATCACTTTAAACATCTAGGCTGCTGCACCTAAACTGAGATGACAGTCTAATTTTTTTGCAGTCGGTGGAGACCAACCAGTTAAAATGTTGAACCAAAAAATTATTTTCTTTTGATTAAAATGATTAGACATGTGAAAGAAATGTAAACTACCCACTCAAGGTTAAACACATAGGTCCAGCTGATTGTTCGGGTCGGCCACTGAGTAGTAGGTCAAGCCATTTCTGAAGAACTATCCAAGTCTTTGGTCCACAAGAGGAAAAAAATAAGTAAATGATTTTCATTAGAATCGTCCGGGAGTTTGTACGTAAATTGCTTTTCAGTTTTGTAGTAGCACGCACAAGTCACATGTTAGATATACTGGTTTCGATTCGATTAGCTTCCATGGGGCATTCTCGAGTAATGGTTGTATACACTTTCTGCCAAACTAGAAAACTGTAGGGATGAATTGGTAATTTTGAGAGGCCAAAAACTATTATGGCGAGCGAATCTAAATTTTCTGTGAAAGCTTTTTGGACTTGCTGCGAATTGAGAGTATATTTTTGTGCTTTTTACACGTTTTTGATGGAATGAACATTGAAATAGACAAAAACAATACTGTTGCTTTCCAGTACTATGTAAGTACCGGTTAAGGACCAGCCCCCCCCCTTCCACTCGGCTTCTGCGCTCCAACGCCCACACAGACCAGAGCCGGGGTTTCCCACTTCATTCGCCTTGACCTTTGACCCCGGCGTAAACAACTCACGCACTTTCACCGCTCACACAGACCTGTCCACTTCACTTCACCCCCCTTTTCCACTCTGCTTCCCCGCTCCACCTGCCGCACCGGGGTTTCCCACTTCACCCACCTTGACCTTTGACCTCGACTCTCGCACAAACAACCTCAACCTCAAACAAACAAGGGGATTCTCAGAAAATTCTCTCTGCACCGAGGCTCTGAGAAAAAATGAGATTTATTTTGGAGATCTATAAAAATAACTAATGATGAACAAAGATTTGAAAAATAAAAAAAAATTGAAGTGATGAAAATGCAGAAGTAGACATTAGACACGTGAGACGATTTCAGGGAAATTATAGAAACTGGGAACTAACACTCAGATTTTTTTAATACGATCTCGTGCACTTTTTTATTTTTACAAAACTTTCATCGAAAAGAAAGCATTAGACAGGTTAAAGGGGATCGGCTCTTACAAACTACAAACGGCCTCAAAGTGCAGTTTAAATTGGAAAAACCTGACCAAACAGACCTGGGCGTTTTTACTTTCCCCTGCCAAAATACGGTTGTTGTAAAAAAAAAAAAAAAAGACGTGACTGCAGCACTCGCTGAGTAGAGGCAGAAACAAATAGAGGATGTGGAGGCTCACACGCAACGCAGATCAGGATGGGTCTTTGATAAAGTTGACACCTTTTACATGAACGTGGTGAGGTACCATCCGGTGGGTGCGACTTACATTCCAGTACCCGAGACAATAGCACTTAAGGAAGCATCATAAATGTTAAAAACAAAGATCAACAGTGTATCCGCTGGGCGTTGAGATCTGCTTTAAAGTTATATTCTGACAACGTCATAAGCCAGTTAGAGAAGAACCCAAATTACAAGATACATAACGAGCGCACTTCGATTTACGCAGAAGAAGACGGCTTAAATTTTGCTAACGTAAACTTCCAAACACCCATTTCACAAATCCCAAGTATCGAATTACAGAACAATCTCGCCATTTACGTATTTGGTTATGACAAAAAAGACGGCGTTTACGTACTTCACAAGACTAAGCGCTTAGATGATCCAATCAATTTGTTTTACTTTACCCGAGACAAAAAGAGCCACTACTGTTGGATCAAAAACTTTTCCCAGTTGACGGGCGATATTAATAAACACGAACTTTCGAACAGAAGTTAAGCAGACACAAAGAAGATTGCCAAGGGTTAGACTCGACGGCGTGTAAAGTTGTACTTTCAGAAAAAGGCAAAAACATTTGTTCTTGTAATTTGCCAAATAACTTGCTTTTTTAAGCAGTCTCTAATAACTGACTTGTCTGCGCCTGTCTATTTATGGAGATGATCCACAGCGCTTTCTCTTTTCCAATAGCCTTGAGGACTGTAAAACAACTTTGACAATTCTTGGTCCATTTTAAAATAAAGTAAACCCAACCGATACGCTGAAAAACGAACTAAAGTAGTTCAATATCGCACGTTGCAAAAGTACGTGGAACTCGGCCTCCAGTTAAAAGAGGTTCACCGCGTCAGATATAATCCATATAAATTCACGAATTTTCTGATCTTCAGACGGCGCGTAAAAATCTGATAATTTAGCTTCTGGTGGTAGTGGCATTATGGTTTTACCCGACAATTCGGCGTAGGCGCATAATGCTTCATCCACATTTACAAATGTTTGCTGATTTTTGCACGTTCTTCCCTCATTCGCTCGTTTCATCAGACAATAATCGAACGGTAATTAACAACGTGGCGAGAAACCTGATTTCGGAAATCAACGTTACCTTACAGGGAAACGAACTTGTCAGGTAAAGGAGTAGTAGGGATAGGAGAGTTCTGGAGCACCTTTTCTTTCACCCCTTTCACCCACACGCACTGGGGATTTCCACTTCACTGACCTTGAACTTTTGACCCCGGCGCACTTTTTGTGTAAACAACTCGTGACTACCGCCGATCGCACCAGCTATCACTCACAGACTAAAAAGGGACTTCCTGTCGATCTGAACTCGTGACCTCTACTTAAAGCATGGCTCTGTTCAAAGCAAAACACGCTATGTTTACAACCGCCTTAAATAAATGACCTACATATAAAAATAACAATATACAAAAAACATGTCAAGTCAAGTCGACAGAAAAAATGATTAAAATTTTAGAGACCTACATATAAAGAGAGACATGAGCAACCCACAACACCGACCTCTACTAACGACCTTTAATCGATTTCAGAAGGCGTTTTTAGAAGATTTTGTTAAGAGGTATAACATCCCATTACCGGGACCAAAAACAACCAAAACCCATAAATCTCACACTAAACCCGAGCTCATTGAAGCTATACGGGCAGATCAAAAACAATTTAGGTATCTCCCGCGCCAGTCATATCGGCAGCTGTTGAAAACGGTACAAAAATATAATATTCCTTTTGCAAACAAAGACAGATACATCAAACAGGACTTTATTGAAGCGATTAAAGCTTTACACGCAGCCCGAGGAAATTGCGGAAGTCGACATTAGAAACGTCAGGCGCTTTCAGGGTAATTTTTGCAATTGGGAATTGATACCCCGTCTCTTTGAATACGATTTGATACACTTTTTTGATTTTTACAAAACTTTCATCGAGAAAAAAAGCTTTGGAAGAACTAAAAGAAATTGGTTCGTACAAATTGCAAACAAATATCAAAGTTCAGTTTAGATTGAAAAAACCCGAAAAAAGGAATTTGGCGTATTCCCCTTTCCGATCGACAACGATGCAGTCGCAAATAAAGCCGACGTTAAAAACGCACTCACTGAATAGAGGGAAAAACAAATAAAAGAAGTGGAGGTTCATACTCAAAAAGGCTCGGGTTTGGATCTTTGACAAAGTCGCCGCTTTCTAAATCAACGTGGTTAAACATAATTCAGTGGGTTCTCCTTACATTCTCTTGCCTAAAGAATTGGTAGACAAAAAAGCAATTATAAATATCGAAAATAAAGATTAAGAATGTATCCGATGGGCGTTGCGGGCAGCTTTAAAATTATATTCTGACAACGTCAAAAGCCAGCTAGAAACAAATCCAAAATATAAACTAAATAAGGAGCGAACATCGACTTACAGGTCAGAATCAGAGGGTTTAAATTTTACAAACGTAAGCTTTCCAACACCGATTTCACGATTCCCACGTATCGAATCGCAAAATAACTTTTGTGTTTGGTTACACCAAAAAAGACGGTCTTTACATTCTTTACAAATGCAAGCGTCCAGAAGAACCGATCAATTTACTTTATTTTACCCGAGATGAAGAAAATCACTATTGTTGGATTAAAAACTTTTCTCGGTTGACGAGTGATATCAATCATCACAACGGCCAAAAACACTGGTGTTTTAATTGCATGTCGCATTTCCAAACGGAAGAAAAGTTAACCAGACACAAAGAAGATTGTCAAGGCTTAAATGTCGAGTTGCCGGCCAAAGGCGAAAATATACTCAAGTTCAAAAATTACAAAAATAAACAAGACGCACCTTTTGTCAATTACGCCGATTTTGAGTCTGTTTTAGAAAAACTACCGCCAACAGATACAAACACTCTCAAAACACAGGTTTACAAGCCTTGTGGCTACTCATACGCGGTCGTCAGATCCGACGGGATTTGTACTAGCCAAAAGACGTACAGGGGTGATGACGCGGCTGTTAATTTTGTACGGTCACTGTCTCAGGAAACAAAGAAGATCAACGAAACGTTTAAGAATTGAAGCGAAGTTGATCTGGTCACCCGAGTTACAAAAAATCTGCGAAAAATGTAATAGCTGTTGGATCTGCGAAAAGTTGATAAAAAATAAAATAGAAGAATCTCAATGCCAGTGTGATATTCCAAATGAACCAAAAACAAAATCTGACAAAATTGATTTCTGTCATAAAAATGAAGCTGGGTTCAGGGAATGGGTATATATGGACGTGCGAAAAGCAATAATTTTAGAAAGGTTAGGGATCATTGTCACGTGACGGGGAAGTACCGAGGCCCAGCGCATGCCAGGTGTAATCTCAAGTTAAGAATAGTGGTCAATCAAACACCATTCAACATCAAAAACATTCCGGTGATTTTTACATAATTTAGAAAAATACGACGCACATTTAATCATGCAAGGCGCTCACAAATTTTACAGAAAATCAATCAGTTGATCACTAAAAATACTGAAAATTACATTTTGTTTTCTTTTGGCCAACTCAGGTTTTTAGACTCATTTCATTTCATGGCGGCTTTGCTAGATCGGTTGGTTAAAAATTGTTCACCCGATGATTTTAACTTATTATGTGAAAGGTTTCCAAATAATAGTCATTTACTCTTGGAAAAAGGAATTTACCCGTACGAATATATCGATTCCTTTGATCGATTTCTAGAAACAAAACTACCGCCTATAGACGCTTTCTATAGCTCTTTCTATAGGTAGCTTTCTATAGCTCCGTGACCGAGCAATAATACACTCGTGCGGATACAGTATGGCAAGCCTTTGGCTGTAAAAACCTGGGCTACTACCATGGTACCATGGTAGTACCTATACGTGGAAACGGACGTGTTATTGCTAGCGGCTTCCGGAAAGTCTGTAAACAACACTACGGCCTTGACCCAGCCAACTATTACACGTCACCGGGTCTGTCGTGGGATGCATTGTTTAAGCATTCGGGTATACAATTGGAACTACTGACAGACATTGATAAGCACTTGTTCTTTGAAAGGGCCAAAAATGGGTGGGATTTCGAGTGTAGGAGCCAAACGATATGCAAAGGCCAACATTACCTGATTATGACCCAAA
>NW_019091558.1:332584-354897 GCF_001949145.1 Acanthaster planci
CCTGGGAGACAGACTTAGAAAATTTTACGTACTATTACATCCAAGAGTTGCGACTGACGACTACGGTTACATGTTGGAGATTACTATGGATTACCTGGAACGTCACCATGACAAACACAATGACTTTCCACTTGCGCCCGAAAATATGTCGGTACCGAACGAATGGGCTTTCAAGCTATCAACAAAATTTAACACCAAACGAAAATATGTGTGCCATTATCGTACATTGCAAAAATATCTCAAACTCGGGTTGTGGATCAAAGAAGTTTACCGAGTATTGAAATTTCATCAAAAGCCGTGGATCAAGGGTTACATCGATAAAAACACAAAATTGCGCAAATTGGCCAAGTCTGATTTTGAGAAAGACTTCTTCAAATTGATGAATAACTTGGTCTTTGGCAAGACGATGGAAAATGTCAGATTATCGAATTGACGGTCATTTACTGAGGGACGTACAAGACGCTGACAAATACAGAAAATTAACTTATGAACCAAATTACAAATCGACGGTACCATTTGAGGAGTGCGAGCTTTCGTTTGTGGCGATATACCGAACCAAAACAAAATTAAATAAGCCGATCTATTGCGGTGGAAGTATTCTCAATATCTCAAAAACATTGATGTACGATTTTTATTACAACGAGCTAAAAGCCAATTTTGGTAAGGGGGTACGCTTACTTTACACGGACACTGATTCTCTATAAGTTCAGATCAAGCGAAGCTCAAATTCCTTGGTCCTAAAAGTGCAATTTGTTTGACTTTAGTAATTACCCGCCCGATCATCGACTTTACAGCACCAAAAATAAAAAAGTCATCGGCAAAATGAAAGACGAATTTGGTGGCAAAACAATTTTAGAAGCCGTTTGCATCAGACCAAAAATGTATTCGATTCTGACGGTCGATCGATATTTAAAGAAGGCGAAAGGGGTCACAAAAGAGTAACCGAGAAACGGTTAACCCACGAGATGTACAAAAGCTGCCTATTTGACCGGGTTTCTTATTTTAATAAACAGCAATTATTTAGATCAGATAAACATCGGATGTTTACTCTGTCGCAAAACAAACTAAGCCTCTCTCCGTTGGACACAAAGCGCTATATATTATCAACTGGAATTGATATGTTAGCTTATAAGCGAATCGAGTGAGCGAATGAACGAGCGAAGCGAGTATTACCGAAGCGAACCTAAGTTAATCAACAACGAAGCGAGTAAGCTACTCCCTTTATTACTCCGGTAATACGGTATGTTCGGGTACGGCCTGAAGTTCCTCTTTGACGAAACTTCTTATTCTTCTTATTTGGGCCGTTTAATAAATAGTACAAAGTTGGGCCCGTTTTTATCCGCTTGCCATTCACCCGTTTAAATTGACTGGTGCACTTTTTAATTTGGTAAACATCCACGGACCAGACCGGATCTGTCGTTCTTCTGACGGTGCCGCCCTCTTGCTCGCCCGGGTTATAGAGATACCTAACGACCGCGTCTGGAGGAAGTTCTCTTCGACGCTCGCTTCGTTCGCTCACAGGTGCACTCGGTGTTTGGCTCGCTACGCTCGCTAATTTTATAGCTTCTGCAGGAACGGCATCGATTAAACGCGTTTTTTCCTCGTTTAGCGATTTCACGACCTGGGGCCAACGTTCCACCCATTCAACGTTTCGCTCACCCACGTTTATCATTTCGTGGGCGTATTGATGGCTGAATAAACGCTCGGTGAATAAACGTGCGGTTAAACCTTTCCACGATTCCTTGAGATCTGTGAACACCCGGCTCACCCACTTGAATTTCTACCTCGTGTTTTGTAATTTTTAAACTTGCCTTTGAATTCAGATCCCGAGGTCTACCATTACGAATTTGGGCCAGGTCAGAGGTGATCGCTCGTGAATTTTCTTGGTCGCTTCGCTCACTTGCTCGGTGGTTCTACTGGTCAAAGCGTACTTAATTAAACGCTTTTCTTTTTACTCGGTCCCAGGGTGAATGCAACGTCCATTTGATGCGCGTAATTAGGTTCGACCGATTCTGATTTGTAGGTCTGGGTACGTAATTTGGTTTTGGTAAATATATTTGCCAAATGGCCTGCTTTTTTAGCCAGTTTGTAATAACTGATTTGACTGCACCGGTCTTTTCGTGTAGATGATCGACCGCGCTTTCTCCTCGCCAGTAACCCTGCGGGCTGTAAAATAGTTTTTTAAAATTTTGTCCACTTTAAAATAAGTTATGCAAATCGATAAGCTAAGAAACCGACCAAGGCCGTCCCGGATATAATCCAAACAAACTCAAAATTTTTTGATCTTCGGAAGGCTCGTAAAAATCGGATAACTTAGGCTCTGGCGGTAATGGGTAGATACTCTTACCGTTCAATTCTGAATAAGCTCGTAAAGCTTCGTCCACGTTTACATATGTCTGCTGACTCGCGCGTTCTTGTTGCATTCGTTCGTTTAAAACGTCTAGCATGTGTACGCGGTTTTGTTCCCACTCTTGTTTTACTTGCGCCAATTGCTCTAATGCTAGTTCTTCGTCGACTTCACTTTTTGATAAACTGCTAAATAACAAAATTTGAGCCCTTGAATGCCAAGGCGTTTTACTATCGCTCCTGCCACCATCATCAAAGCACTAGCCATTTTTAAACTAAGGTTAAATTAAATGAATACCGAAAGTAAAGATCAGTTGTCGGAGATTCAAACCGACCAGACGGAAATTCAGCAGATGCTGGGTGATATGAGCGCCGATATAGATCACATCGGCGATATGGTTTTAGAGACCCAAAGTGAAACGTTTAGAAGGTCAAGTAAACTAATGGAATACGAAGACCTGTTTTTTTACGGTTGGTATATCCTTAATTGCGTTTTCTTTTCATTTTAAAATATTTAAATAAGAATCGTAAATAAGAATAGTAAATAAGACTAGTATATTATAAAAGTAACATGTCGCAACAATACACCAAAAAGCTAAACCCGAGTCGCAGGCTTAAAGTTCCTCGCACGATCAAAGGCGAAAGGCGCGAAATCACCATTACGTACAACCCGAGTACCATAGCCGAAGGTCACACGTTAAACGTACAATTCCAGGCCCTGGGCACGGACGACGTCATTGTACCCGGAACCGCCAAACTGGCTTTTAAACTCGATCTAGACGGCGCCTTGGACGATAGCAGAACCGTGTATAACAACGTGGCGCGAAACCTGGTTTCGGAAATCAATCTAAAATACTTGGTACATATTTTTTTACCAATTCCAAATTTACTAACCCATCAGCACCAGGCTCCTCAGCTGTCTCCTCTTTTACTCCCCACTCAATCTGCGTCTCCCTTGTAATGTTAAAAAAATTTTTTTAAGCTGAATATTTTTAACACAAATACATTTGGTCCCTTCTTAATTTTTGATCTCGTTTTTAAGTTTAAATGTCTGCGGATTTTTAGTCAAGTGAAATGTGTGGGTCTCCATTTTAGTAATATAAACTCTTTAAAAACTTTTCTCGGGCGTATCCCAGTGCTTATCCGAAATTTGAAATAGATCTTTCACTTTAGATTCGGTTTCCCCAGTGACGTCTTGATAACACACCGCGATTAAAGCCTTCAACGGTTTACCTCTAGAGATCTTACCGTTTAAAACTTGGTTTAATTTCTATTTCACCCACTTCGCCGTTTTTAAAACAAATGTTGTACTTCTGCAACGTGATGCTTGTAGTATCGATCTCCCATGTCTGCGTGGGTGTAAGAACTGAGCGAAGCGAACCCAAAAATTAGACCGCAATGTTTAAAAGCGTTCTTTTCGTCTATTTCGAGTATTTGGTGGTTACAAGCGGGTATCGGTTTACTTTGTTTTTGAGATCCCGGTATGGGTACTTCCTTTAGATTCTGCAAGTGACAAAGCTCCGCATCAGTCATCTTTTATTAATAGTTCATTTATTTAAGGTGGTTTTAATCATAGCGTGTTTTGCTTTGAAACAGAGCCATGCTTTAAGTAGAGGTCACGAGTTCAAGGTCGACGGGAAGTCCCTTTTTTGTTTGTGAGTAATCGCTGGTGCGATCGGCGCTAGTCACGATTACACACAAAATGTGAGCCGGGTCAAAAGTTCAAGATCAGTGAAGTGGAAATTCCCGGTACGTGTGGGTGAAAGGGAAGGAAAGGGTAGATGCTCCAGAACTCTCCTATCCCTACTACTACAGGGACGTGGAGGTGTTTCACAATTTAAAAGACAACTGGCTACCTTTGTCGCTGACTAAAACATGGCGTACTTTGGCATAGAACTTGAAAACGTGGCCAAGTTGCGTCTCGGGGCGGGCGACAAAAATGAAGGCTGTAGCCGATGCTTTTGGCAATAGATACGCGATTTCGTTTGACACGCCGATGTTGACAGATCTCGGCCCGTTTTATCCGTCGGGGTTTAAAGAGCCTCTGACTTACAAACTGACCTTCAACAGCCACGACAAAGTAGTTTTATTCGCTAATTCGCAACTCAACTGCGAATAAATTATTTTCTATCGCGCCATCGGCCTTCCAGCCCCCTATCTCCTCCCAACCTGTGAAAAAAGAACATGTTAATAATGCGCAAAACTTGGGTAACACCGTTCTTCGGCGACGAGCCGTACAGGCGGATAGCAACAACTCCGCCAAAATCAAGTAACAAAGAACGGGAAGGGGTAGAATTACGTAATCAACTTGCACTTTAGTTTATTGAGGAGGCAACTGAGCCACTACTCGGTGCATTCTTCTAGCACAAGCAATACAGAGAATTTATCACTCAACAATTTTTACCATATTTCGGATATATACAATATTGATTCGTACGACTTTCCCGTATCCCGTATACAGGTCTTTGGACAGATCCAAGTACCATAATAATGAAACGACTGTTTCATGTACGTGTCATTTGAAAGGTTAGACTAATAAAATAACAAGCCTAAATTCTGAGATACCTTAAGTTGATTTTCGAGCGACTCTTGCACGTACGTACCCATCTTTGGATTTGTTGCATTGGCCAACTGCCGTGCTTCACAAATAATCTGTCTGGGACACCAGCCCAAGCAGCTGCAGTCACACCGCCAGCACGAAGGCTGGCCAAAGCTTGTTGTATCAGCCTCGATCTCCTTCAAAGCATTCTTAAAGACTTCTCTACGTCTGGAGTAGGAAAACTGACCTTTCCTTAGATTGTAAATCTGGGATGATTTACAATACACAACTGGTCGAAATAAGAATTGTTCCGTGAAAACATTTCAGCAAAATCGCAACAGGGCACCTAGTGGTGCCAGTCTTGGCAATATAAATCCAAGAACCGTCCCTATATTGATCGGTCTTACTCTTGGTCAAAAATATTCTGACAAATGACGAATATATATCAATATCACATTCTCGAATGTTAATGAGCTCGCTATTCCTTAGAAAGCCAGCAAAGGAAAGTAGGCACATTTGAACAGAGACGGATTGCATAAGATTATCTGCAAGCCCGAATCTGACCACAATTTGCTTAGGAATATCAGCAGCAATTGGTTCTTTCTTGGAAATCGGCCTCGCGGTGATACGCTTAATCCCTTCTAAAGTCAGGTGTAGGAACGTCTTATCACAAAGATTGTCTGTTACTGACGGATTGCAATCATGATGCCATTTGACACTGTAAAAAATTCCCTGAATTTTAGAAAATGGCGACTATCATTCAGTAACTCAACAAAAAAATTCGCCAAGTCTTCTGAGTTGGCTGGCATCGCTGTAACGTAGTGTGCGTTAACCAAGCTTGCCAATCGGCAAGCTCGGCAAATATCTGTAGTATTTGTCGGTCGTTCGAGATGCTCTTGAAGATTTAACACTTCTTGTATTGTATATGCTTGCTTGTCAATTCTGAAAGACAAAATGCTAGGTAAAATAACAGGTCAGGATTATGAATCTTTCAGGCCAGCGCCAGTATGTGAACCAACATTTATAATTCCTTGTTCAATTTATTTTTTTTTGTTTTTCTACCTACAAGTGAATGTCGGACAACTGTAACGTTGCAGTACAAATCATATAACTTATGGAGATCTTGACGAGAGCTACCAAGCGGAATTACTACCCTTGATTGCCACGTGGCCACATAGCACAAACAATCGTGCAGATTCCTTATCCATGATACATGTAGAGGGGAAAATACAAGAATTCAAAAATTACTTGATGAATCGACCCTTTAATGCTTGTGTCCGAGAGTGAAATTCTTATCGGTGACACTATACCTGTAACTTGATGCAAAATCACTGCAGCTCTCATTTTCATGTACCAAAAATGCACCCAGAGTTCTTTCCTTGGACGAATATATTCTTGGAATTACTAAATCTCAACGTGTCAATAATTTTTTCACGGTAAGGGCTCGAGTTGGAAAAAAGGATAGGTCAAAAGACTGCAGATGGCCATCCATGAAGAACCCTACAGACTAAATCTATTGGCGGTACCAACCAATTGTTATCTTGCACTCTAATCAACACTAAACGCTTCAACCCGAGATGAATTCAAGCTCCAGTATTTTGAGTTGAAATGAGGTTATTTTTGTATTATGCTCGTTAAGCAAACCTGTTTACAGTATGTGGACCCCACAACCCAAGTCGAAAAATATTTGGGAGACTCCCCAGTCGTCTAAATCCACCAACTTACTAAGATGATCCACTTCCACATTCTCCTGACAAGGGATTCACTCAACCTTTAGCCTAATATTAATGCAGTTACAGAAATACCACAGATCTACATTTATTTCCTGTAACTCTGGAACCATGCTACCCTTGGTAACTATAGCAACGACCCCTTTACTATCTGTACGTAAAAGCACCCTTTTCCCCTTGAGCCCTGAACCGAATGCTCTGATGGCAAGGGATAGCCCTTCCAACTGACACCCTGTGGAGCTCTTCTCTCTCTCAACCTCTGACCAATTTTGTTGAAATTCCACTTTTTTGTGCTTCAAACGACCAGGCACCACACCCCAATTGACTTGCGTCTGTATAAACCAGAACCTGCGGAATGGAGTAATCAAAAAGCAAACGTTTGTTCAGGTTGGACAATTCTTTCCTCAAAAAAAAGTTCTTCTATCGGTTTACTGTTGCTATGTAATAAAAATTCATAATCGTAATGTTTTCTGTTAGCTATCTCAATGTGTAGATAACGTGATTTGAGGTTAGCAATATTTCCTACCACGCACAAAAAGGTTACAATCTTTCCCGTGATGGACGCCAATTTTCTATCCGTTGGCTTAAGCTATCAATCGAACGCAAAGTATCCGTAACTCTACGTTCCTTTGCTTGAAGTGAACCCTCAATGGAATTCAACGTCAATCCTAGCCAATCTAACTATTGTGTGGGATACCACACCGATTTCTCCTTGTTTGGAACGAGCCCTGGAGCTAGTAGGCTTCAACCGTCTGAGACGTATCCTCACACTTGGCTTTCGTCTCCTCTCTGGCCCATCCATCATCCAGGTACACTACGATATACATGCCTTTCTCCCTCCAGTAAGTTACCAGTGGTCTGATAATCTTTGTGAAAATATAAGGGGCCATTGTTAACCCAAATGGCAATACATTAGACTCAAATAGCTCGTTGCACCTTGTAGTTCCCAAGCAAAGCCTAAATATGTAACGTGTTCATGGAATATCTCGACATGATGCTATCCCGATTTTAAATAAAAATAAATCATTAAATCGCCTCTTTTAAAATAGTACAAGGCTTCGTTCAAATCCTCAAATTTAATTTTGTCTTTCCAAATGAGCTGATTAACATTGGGAACGGATTTACTAAATGAGGGAGAGAATCAAACTCAGAAACAAGATGTTTTTCTTTAAGCTCTGTAATGGCTTCCAGTATACAAAATCAGAATGAAGCAGAGCAGTTATTACCAAAAAAAAAGGCAATCCATAAAGCGAATCTTATACCCTGTGTGAATAACGCTCAATACCTCAGGATTTGCCTGGATATCCTGCCAGAACGAAATACAGGACTTCAAACGTCCTTTCAATATTGGATCTGCTGACCCTTGCTCAAAATCGTAATAATTGTCTGAACAAAACTGATCATACTCTGGCCGGTCTTCTCCGTACACGGAGTCTTGGTCTGCCTCTCCACCTCTATCTGGAACTGGAATCTTTTGCACCGGTTCCGTACAACCCAGTACAGTCCTTTCTCCAATGGCCTGTTTTGCCGCACCTGAAGCATATTTCAGCGGATCTGGCGGTTGCGCTGAAGCCCGTGCTGTATGGTGCGTAAGGTGTCGATCTATGTTGGCTCCCATAGCAAATAAAAAGGCCATCTTGACTAGTAGACGGATCAGACTCCCGCTGCTTCTTCGCCGGGATCGGCTTCTGCCGGTACGGTAGGCCCCTTTGGCTCTCTTCTGTTTGGCCTTAGCCCAGGATTGAGCGGATCTGATACGCTTCTCGTCTTCCGAGTCGTCTGCCAGATCATCACTGATGTATTCGTCCACGACAGCCCAATCTGCTTCGGACTTGTCAGCAAGGCGAATTAACTTATTTCTCTTGAACAAGTCTTTCGTGACTTCCTCCAGACTGTCTTTTGCTGCCAACAAGGAACCTTCTTCAACTAGCTTCTTGATAAATTCAAGGGATTGAGCTATTTTCTCGTAAAATCGGAACTGCGTACCTTTGAAACGAAATTGTATCTCGCTGGCTCGTTTCAACGACTAAACCTCATGCAGCGCTTTTTCGTTCTCTTGCTTTCGTTCGGCTGTGATCTTGTCGACCTTAGACTGAAAAGAACCCAAAGCTTCCGAAACTCCTGCAGACACTATCTTAGAGACATCTTGAGCAGTTAAGGCTAATGGCCTCTGAGACCCTTGTCCTTGCAGCATATCAGAATCTGACACGCAAAGGTTCGTTGTTTCAACATATCAGTGTACATGCACGGAGGAAATCTATTGGAAGGTCTGCTGTCGCTGCGCTGAAAACGATCAATGCCTGCCACACCCTCACCGCGTGGCCTTCATCACCTCGCCTTACGTAATATGTTAATATCTGTCACACTCTCCAGCTCGCGATAGAAAATGCGCAAACTCCTCAGACACGGCCGCGGAATATGCAATTTCCGATTTGACTTTAGAATATGAAGAAGTAACTAATAGAGTCCTGGCAATGAGTATCCGGCAAAAACATAGAGGGCTCGTCTACTACTTATTTGACAGGATACACTCGTTGAAGAAACAAGCGGTAAACAAATCAGATACGTTATGGAACATTAGCCCGAAAGGCGTCTTGATTCTGTTCAAAGATCCGAATGTAAAGAACCCCCAGAAATTTTTTAATCCACGCGTTACAAAAACGCTTGTCACGGTCGAAGGTAAGCCAAATCAATTATATTCACAGGGACTTTTTGAATATCAGCATTGGAAGTATTTTGGCGATTCGAGCACCGAGTCAGCTCGAGCGGTCTTAAAGGACTTGAATTTAACCGGCGTTGATATAGCCGAATGTTTGAAAGGTAAGTATGGGCTCTGGCTCGATTTCAGGAGTTCCAGTGATAATTCGGCTCATGGATCGGGTAGGCCGCATTTATTAACCCGATCGGGTTAATAAATGCAAAAAACCAAGACGGCCTTGAGCCAGCCTCCAAGCAATTCCCATGGGACTGTGTACAAATTGGTCCCTTGTGCACAACCTTATGGGCTGTTTACAAAAAGGTGCCTGGGGCAGGCAGTGTAATGTTCTTTATCAGTGACATCAGTGGAACTTGTCAGAGGCCTCTGTCGGCTGTCTTTGAAGTGTTGGGGGGGGTGTGGTGGTGGTATGGCTTGGCTGGCGCGTGGCGAGGGCCCCCCTTTCAAATCCGGATAGCCTGCGAATATGGCCCCCGCGGTACTGTGATGTACTTTTGGTGGGTTTTGGTGGTCTGTAAGATCTTGTAGAGGCTATGGGACAACCTCTGAAGTATTAATATACCTTCAGGACGGACTCAGGGCGGACTCAGGGCTCTGCAAACCTGAAAAATGCAATGGACTCAACGGAATAGTCCGTCCCCGTAACCGAGTAGGTTTGTCCTTGGGAACACCTCCCAGTGTTAAAAAATAAAACTTATTTGGATCGGTTGTAGGTTTATACCGATGACAATGTAAATCTTTGCGGTCTGGGTCGAGAAAATTTAGAACGGACTTGAGGCTACTTATTTATACCAGAGATTTTTGATTGAGTAAATGTACTTTTTATTATCGACGATTGCGCCTCGGATCAGATTATTAAATATAGGAAAAATAGTAACACGTGCGCGTTGAGTAAGATGGCGTTTTGTAGCCGGTATTACTCACATCCCTGTTGGGTTATTGTTGAGAAATATAAACTTGGTGCTCAAAGACTACAGAGAAAACACGGCTTGGACGGCTTTATTTCATCGCAAAGACCGAAAGTTTTGATCAATGTTGAACATTAAATGATGTCCCTGATAAAAAAAATGGAAACGATTAAAAAACATTTAAGAGACGTGAAATTTTCAAAGTTAATTTTCAACACTGAACCGCCCGTTAATTATGCGCTTCAATAAAAGTGAGATTTATTTTGAGAGCTTATGTAAAAGAAAAAAGATTAGTAATAAAATCGCTGGCAAAGAGTAAAAGACCTTTCCGGTTTCAGAGTTAAATTAAGTAGTACTATTAATTTGGGGTGCAGTGAACGTCTTAATAAAGACATTGAGAGACATAATAATAACAGGTGCGTGCATAACAGACAAAAGTCTACGTGTAAACTATGTTACGACCTCATCAAAATCACGATTTGCGAATGGCTTTATAGCTGCCGCTAAAAGGATAAGCGTGACCGATATGACCCACACCATTTTATAGATTAGTAGAGAATTATGAACATTGCTTTTACGATGATCGCAAAGTAAAGCTACAGTACATCTGACCTACGTACTATAGAACGGTTAAACAATTCTATAGGCCACACAACTGCGTACTCTGTTACCTAGGTTGTAATAGCAGAAAAAGGTCAAATAAGATTTGCTTTGCAGATTAGTTAAATTGATTATTAATTACTTACACTTTGTTGAGCTAGGCTGACGCAGCTTAGCTTAAAACTTTTTTAGTTTGGTTATAAATAAAAAATAGCAATGCTATAATTCATTCAACTAGTTATTCAATTAGTTATCGCACTAATTTAACCTACTACACCTGTGAATACCTACGACTTAAACGTTCAACAAATTTAAAACATGTATATTTAAAACGTATATAATAAAATGGACATCAAATCAATTATTAACGAACCAAAAAAACAAATCCACAGAATCATTTGAAACCAAACGTCAAAGACAGACTCTACTCAACCGTAGCATTGGGCGATCTAGGCAAGGAATTTACCAATAAACACATCGAGTTGTTAACCCTGGCAGAACAGAAAAAGCTTTTTTAATCCGTACGAAGTCAAATTCGTCAAAGAAATTGTTCAAACTTTAGGTCACTTGATTTGCAGCTTGTACGCGCGTTTATTAGGCATCGCTATTCCTGTCGAACTTTTGGGCTTCAACGTCAATTTAACGCCTGAAGAGGCGCTCATTAAAGACTTAAACGACGATCCTATTATGATAGGATCGTCGTTTAAGTCCTTAGTGAGACGATGAGACACTTTTTAAGCGAGCTTTGTTACAATTACGGCGTGTACCTTTCGCCCCTAGTAGGTAGCTACGTTAATTACCACAAAGCACTTACAATTCAACAAAAGTCCTTTTATATTAAAAGGAGATGTCCACAGAAGAAGTAACAGCAAACATCCCAGCCAGAACGCAGATACAGACGGCGACCAAAGTTAAAAACCCAAAACGCGTGGAGCAGGGTTAACGACCGGCAGAGCATAACAAATGATGAAACAACAACCTGCAAAGATGGCAGCAAGCGAACCGAGTAAACCTAGCAAACTTAAAAGACAACCAATACTTGATCCTGGGCGGGTTAGTCGTTGGGGGAATTTCATTCGCGTTTTACTTGAAAAGAAAACCTCCTGAACCAAAAGTTACCCACGCAAAAGATCCATAACCAGACCCAAAGGCGACGACAAAAGCGAGCGTAGGCGAGCGATCAAGAAGTTTTAGACATGGAGTAAGGTAAATTTAAAAAAAACGGTATATAATAAAAATACTGTATATAAAAATGAGTAGCGCAAAATCGATCGACGTAAACAGCATTGCCAATACAATTTACCACGGTGCCGTAGTTTCTGCAATTTCCATGGGTTACGCCTTGTTAGGTAAAAGGCTGTTAAAATTAAACCGCCAGATTTGGATCGGTTGCCCATAGAAGACGTAACAAAAAGTGACCACACTCGCTAGACTAACCCAGGGTTGGCTGAGGTGCAAGGTGTATTACCATCAAGTTGCCCAGTAGTTAAAGTTTAAAAACCGTTTAAAAACCGTTAAACCGTTTAAGTAAAAAGTTTAAATTTAAAGTTAAAGTATAAAATGGCAGAAGGTGGATTTGATGACGGATTTCGAATGGGCAATTTAGAAGATTGGGCCGAACGAGAAGAAGCCGATTAAGAAGACCTGACAATGGCTAGACTTGTCAGATTTAAGGTAGGCGTTAATTGAAGGAAAAACAGACGACTTTTACGGCGCAGTTCGAAAAGAAACTGGGTATGAAAAGTTAATTAGAGATCCAAACGTATTTAATTTAGACCGCAAAAACCGCCTGTACGTAAAGTTCGAAGGTGAAAAAGTTCTCTTAACCCGAAAAAAAACAAAAGGAACGTATTTCCTAGCCTAAACAGAATTAGGCAAAAACAAACACCAATTTTATAAGATGCGTCCTTGGTTTACACGACTTTGTTTCTGGCAAAACGAAAGGAGTACAGGAAGGAGTACAGGAGGATGACCCGTGTACTTTCAGAGCTTCAACCCGAAAACCTCGAGATTCAAGAACTCAGATAGGGTCGGCGATATCGTAAAAGAGCTTACTGAAAATCGAGAAGCCCAAACAAACGGTCCAAATTACAGGGAAAAAGTCGCTTTAGAGAATCGTTACAGACGGTCAAAAGTGAATTACTTTTAATTTAAACCAGGGCAAGTTGGATCAGTTAGACGCTAAGACTGAACAAATCAAAGCCGAATGATGATGCTTCTTCTAGAAGCATCACCTGAAAGAGAACGTGCAGATCTTCAACGACAGTTGGACGATTTAGAAGTTGAAAGACGAGGTAGGTTAAAATTCATTAATAGGAACACGGGTCAATCAAGGAGTCAAATCAACTGCATTAAGGAAACGATTGAAAAGGTCATGAATTACGACACAGCTTTACGCGAGAAGATACAAACGTTGATTAGAAAGCAGGGTGTCACGATCGTTAAGCATTTTAACGGCTTTTAGTTTGGCCGTAAGTACCATCGTAAGTAGCATCGTAGCTAGCGTCAGAGCTGCCGGAACGCCTAACATTACACCAGAACCCATACCAGAACCTCCTGCACCAAAACCCCCGTCCCAAAGGATGTGTAACCGATAGGATCAAACGTCAACTTTGGAACTTGGAAAACGTGTTGAAGAAACTGGGTTTGTCTGCTTTGGGCGCTTTGCCCGGAGTAATAAGTAGCGTTTTGAGCTGGATTTTTAACGTGGCGAGTAAAGCAGTCGGTTGCACTTTGGACTTTGTTTGTAGGCGCGGGTATTCTACACTTGATTTACGTGCAGAGGATGTAAATGGTTTTGAGTTGAGTTGATTTAGTTTAGGTGAAGTAGGGCCAAAAAATTCAAACCCTTCTCAAATTTGGGGAGGTTTTTTTTACGCCTTAAATTATTTTGTTGAAGTTAATCCTTATATCTAACTGAAAACCTCATAAAACATAAAACCAAGACCACCTACGGCAATGGCTCTTACGGTTAAAGATAATTGGCTTACGTTCTGGAACGGGGCTTAAACTTGGCTTTACATTTGTTCGGTCTTTTTCTTCTACTTGGTCGTCAAAACCGGCGACCTCTGAAACGCCACCAGAATTTGAACTCGGCATAACCAGTCTGCATGCCTTTAGTCGCAATCTGCAAAAATTGTTGCTTTAACCTTCAAATATGCCGATGTGTAAGTCAACCAAATACAAACCCGGTGCGACTTCAAAGTTTAAAGGCGTTTTGGCGTATTGCAACTAATCCTGGAATTGGTTTATTGATTGTTCAAGATTGGGCTCCGAATTTATGAAAGATTCCACGATCGTAATGAATTGTCTTTGCGCGTATAACCCGGTGCCGGTGGCTAACACGCTTGTCTTCGTCTGAATTTGAGCACCCAATAATGCGTATACGTAAGCTCGGATCTATTCGTTTACTTTTGTAATTTCCACGTCCGTTAACCTAGACTTCTTAGGAATAAAATCCAACCAAGGCAAGGTGACTTCGTTTCACTGTTGTAAAAAAGACACCTTGTATGCGGTTGGGTGATCGGTATCTATCGACATGTATGTCAGGCCCGCATTTCTTCCGCTGACTATGTGCATGTCACATTTATTATAATTTTTACCCGCGACTAACTTGGTTCCGGTACTTTGTTGTATTTTTTGTTCCTCATCGTTGGCCGGCGATTCCACAGAGCTTGCTGCATTTTCTTGCATTTTCTAAAGGCTGCAATTTCGTCTGTACTTAACTCTTACATAACTACCGGCTTTACCCACTGTATAAAGAGCAGCCCCCAATCCGTTTGATAATTTGTCGCAAGTTTGTTTGTAAAGCTTATTTGGGTCAACGTTGTACCATAGACAGGTGTCTGCAAATTCTGATAATCATAATTATTGTGCCATGCGTCAAATACGTGATCACTCGGAATGGGCATGATACAGTCGTAGAATTATTTTTTTGTACTGTATAATAAACGTGAAAGTTAACTTTTTACAAACACATCGATATTTGAACAAAGCCAACCCGTATGGATCGGGATCGGTCAGCAAATCAAATCCTACCCCGCAGGCCGTCGTCGCGCGGTACACAGCAAAGTTAAATTGATTTTGGTAAAATGACATTAGATCTGTCCCCCATCGATTGACCGCTCCACCCGTGGTGACCTTCGGTAATTTATACGCGTGTGTTAAATTGGGAACTTGGCTGTAAACGCGTTACCTTTATTGACGACGATCTACAAATGACTAAAGTTGGCTCCCATTTATTTTATACCCTTTAAAAGGAGGCGCCGTTGGTTGCACTTCTTGGTAAGCGGGGGGTTGTTCCTGATATTTAGCCGACTTTGTAAAACTTACTCGCCAAGTTTTTTCATAAGATCTTTTAAAAAAACGGCTGCCCTTTCGTTAGTGAGTGTTTCTGCTCTTTCATTTACTTGACACTCAAATTCTTCTTTACTGAACGCTTTAGCTTCTTGCATTGTGGTGCTCATGTTTGATCTGATCTTTTCCCTAATTTCGTAAATTTTTTTTAAGTTCAGATAAAATCAGTACAAATATCTCTCGTCCTCAGTCGCGTGAGACACGTATTCCTTGATAGTGTTTTAGCTTGGAGTCTGCCAGCATTCGAATTTGGTCATGATTTTTGGTTTTGTTGGACAGCCTGCGACTTGTGTATTTTATTATCGCATAGGCACCGAACTCACCGATAGCAATGCCTTCCATCGCCAGTCCCTCGGGTGCCGACACACTGCCCAAAAGAGCGGGAATTCCGACGGCTGCCGAAGTAGCACCCAATGTTTCTACGCCGTATTCCACGTAACTCTTTTTGTAGCTAGTTTCTCTAGTGTCGCGTTCTCTTTGGATTTGAGATTTGATTTCTTCGATCTTTCTGAGCCTGTAGATCTTAGTTTCTGCCTGTTTGACCAGGTTTAATTCTAGCTGTTTAGTCAAATCTGGGTGTTTACTTAAGTCCAGATACACGTTAGTCGTCATTTTTTTTATTATTTACGCGTTTAAAAATATTTATGTGTTTTTAAAAGTACATACGTGCTTTTAAAAAATTTCTAACTTTTACTGTCTTTCTTGTTAATAATTTCCCCTCTTTCGTTTCTTAAAGAAAAACGTAAGCTCGTTATTTGACTGTTTGCAAGTGACTTGGCGCTTTTGCTCCTGTCTGACGTGGTACATAGTATTAAACGAGAGCTGTCCTTGAAGAAATTAAAGTGATTGTTTATTTCTCAGCAGTGTACCCAAAGCTCGTCAAAAGGATTTATATCTATCTTTTCATTATAAATCACGTTTGGCACGAGTCTACCTCTCGGCAAATTTAGCAACTTACCAATTTTTTTACCCAACTTTAATCTGAAATAACTTTTAACTTGAAATAAGTCTTTAACGGTTGATTCAGCTTTTCCCCCGTTACATTTTGGTATAAAACCGCAATTAAGGCCTTCAGCGGTTTGCCCCGAAAGATCTTACCCGCTAAAACTCGGTTTAATTTGTATTCTATGATACTCGCTTGATCATGCGTCAATTGAACGTTTAATTCTTTCAAAGATTTATAAACAAATCGCTAATTGTATTTGCCACCCACGTTTACCACTTCGTCTGAATAAATCCGAAAAATATTGATCCGCAATTGCGACACGCTAGTTTGGAATCTATTATCATGTTGGTTTCGTGTGGGGCAAGTGGCATCTGATGACCGTTGCGGCCAAGTAACTTTTATACCAGTTAATTCGTAGATCTCTTAGTCTGTCATTGTTTTTATATATAGTCCATTTATTTAAAGTGGTTATAAAGTCTCTCCAAAAGATTCCTGTATATTTCTTACATTCTGTAAATAATCCTGCATCCACTCACTTTCTACTCTTGGCATATGGGGTTCTTCTTCTTCTTCTTTAAGCACATATCCTCCTTCAGACTCTTCGTCTGCGTTTAATTACACCTCCATGGTTGTAATAACTACTATTGTGATAATTGTATTAATATAAATATAAAAAGTAGTAAAAAAACCAAGTGCCCTCACGGGAAACAAAATTCTCAATGCGTCGAATGCGGAGGCGGTGGAATATACATATAATTTAAAAACCGTATATATAAAATTAATATATAATAAGAATGAGTATTACAAAAGCTACAGACGTAAACGGCGTGGCCAGTACAATTTACCACAGCGCAGTAGTTAGCCTAATTTCCATAGGTTATGCAGTGTTGTCGAGTAAGCTATTTAAAATAGCCAGACCTAAATAAAATATCCGCAGAAGACACTTAAAAATTAACTACGGTGTCCAGCTGCGCATTAGCCACACAGGGTTGGCCTGTGTCGCAAGGAATATTGCCTGTGAGTTTGCCCAGCGCTTAAAATACGTTTATTATAAAATAACAATGGCTAAAGGATGATTTGAACTAGACGATTTTACCCAAATGATATACCCCTAGAAAAAAAGAGAAGAAGACGATAAAGAAGACATGACATGGGAGGATACGTTTGATACAACCTCATAAATTGATCCCTTGCTTGAACCAAAATCAAAGTCGACACAAGTCTTGTACGTAAAGTTCGCAGGCAAAAAGTTCTATTAACCTGGGAAAACAACAGTAGCGTATTTCTTAGCCTAACTACTAGTGAGCAATAAACAAATACAGGTTTTATAAGGCGTGTTCTAGGTTTCTACGATTACGTTTCTGGTGAGACAAAACAGTAGGCGCAAGAAATTGGCCACAAACTCGCACACAAATTCACCCAGAAATCATAGAATTAGTAGAACTGCCCGAAGAAGCGGATCGCACCAGCGGCATCGTGGAAGGCCGCACACGAGGTGCAGACGTTCAGACGGAAGTCGCTTTAGATAAATCGTTACAAACTGCTAAAGGAGAATTAATTTGAAATCAAGGAGAATTGGTCCTGCTGGACGATAAGATTCAACAAATTAAAAATTAATTGGAGGAAGCGACGACTGATGTGGAACGTGCTGAAAATCGAGAGAACGGGAAGATTAGCAGTCATTAACAGGAGCAACGATAAATTAAGGAGCCAAATATCTATTGTTTATTCTAATTGTTTGTAATTGTTTCTGTAATCTGTAATTGTTTCTTCTATCAAAGAAACAATTACCGCTGTTATGGGCTTGGATTTAACATTAGGCGAGATAATTAGAATTTTATTTCGAGAGCAGGGTGTTACGATCGTAAATATTTTAACGGGTTTCAGGTTGGCTAACGGTACAATCATCGCACGCGTTGCTAGAAGCGAAAAGTCTGCGGAAACGCCTAAACCGACGCCAGTACCAGCACCTGAACCGACACCGGCACCCAAACCGACGCTGGCACCTCCACCAAAAGGCGGAATAACTGATTAGATCAAATTATGGCAATTATGGAATTTGGCCAATGTATTGAAGAAACCCGGGTTGAAGGCACTTGTGGCATTACCGGGGATAATTGGCAGTATCTTAGGGTGAATATTAAACGTGGCGAGAAAGGCAGTCGGATGGGTCGCGGAACACGTGTGGACATTGTTTGTAGGCACGGGCGTTTTGATTTTGTCTTACTTGCAGAAGATGTAAACGAATTTATAATAAGCACAAAACTGTAAACTCCTCAAATTTGAGGATTTTTTAATGCCTTAAGTTATTTTATTTCCGTTATTCTGTTTAAGATAATACTTTATACAGCATAAGCCCAAGACCACCTACGACAATGGCTCCTACGGTCAAAGACAATTCTTCTTCGTTTTGAACGTCTAGCAGTTTCTTTTCTGGTGAAATTGGTTTTTAATCTCGGGACATAACCCGTTCGCATGTCGCGATTTGTAAAATATTATTATAACCTTCAAAAGTGCCGATGCGTAAGTCCATGTCAGAAGACACCAAATATAATCCCGGTGCGACTACGAAGTTTAACGACGTTTTGGCGTATTGCAATGAATCCTGGCATTGATCAGTCGATTTTTGGAAGTCCGGGGCCGAACTTATTAAACTCTCTAAGATCGTAATGAATTGTCTTTGCGCGTATAATCCGGTGCCGGGGGCTAAAACGCCTGTCTTTGTCTTCGCCTGGGCTCCAAATAATGCGTCGACATAAGCTTGAATCGACTCGTTTACCTTTGTAACGCCCACGTCTGTTAAGCTACTTATTTTAGGAATAAAATCCCACCAAGCCAGAGTGACCGCGTTTGACTGCAAAATTCTATTTACCGTATAAGTACTCGCGTGACACAAGCTTTTCGATGGATTGGCCCAGCCAAAGCCCATAAAAAAGGGATCCCGCGTATTTGCCATTGGTGACGTGTAAGTCGTGCGTGTCGTAATTTTTATTAGGGACGTTGTCATAATAATAAGCAGTTCCTAATCCGTTTGATGTCTTGTCCCTCGTCTGTTTATACGATTTATTTGGATCAACTCCATATAATAGACACGTGTCTGTAAATTTTCTGTGATTGTAATTATTGTACAACGCGTCAAATACGTCGTCACTCGGTTTGGGCATACACGTGAAAATTAAACAGCGCAGACACATATGGATTAGAATCGGACAATAGGTCAAAACCCACTCCGCATGCAGTCATTGCGCAATACACCGCGAAATTATATTGATTTAGATAAAACGAATTGGTTCAGTTGTCCAGCGATTAACTGCTTCGTCTGTTCTTACTTTGGTAATTTGTACGCGTGCGTTAAATTTGGAAACTCGGCTGAAATCGGTTATCTTTTGTTGACGACGATGGAAAATTGACTAAAGTTGGCACCCATTTATTTTATATACGCTTTAAAAGGAGGCGCGGTAGGTTTTTCGTCCTGGTAGGCAGGTGGTTCATCTTCGTATTTGACCGATTTCGCAAAACTTATTCTCCAAGTTTTTTCATAAGATCTTTTTTAAAAACGGCTGCCCTTTCATTGGCTAGCGCTTCCGCTCTTTCATTGACTTGTTCGAACTCTTCTTTACTCGTCGATTTACTTTCTTGTAATTTTGTCGCCGTACTTGACCTAATTTTTTCTTTCATTTTGTTAAACTTTTTAAGTTCGGATAAAATCAATACGAATTCTTCTTGGGATATGTCACCGTCTCTGATCGCGTGCAAGACGTATTCCTCGATTGTATTTAACTTTGCATTGGCAAGTACGCGGATTTGATCGTGTTTTTTAGTTTTGTGGACTAGTCGGCGGCTGGCGCATTTTCACTTTGCATAAGCGCCAAATGCGCCGATAGCAACGCCTTCCATTACTAATCCTACGGAACCGGTAATAGCTCCCAAGATTGCAGGAATGCCTATGACGGTCGAAGTTGCACCTATCGCTCCTACACCGAATCCACGTAACCAAGCGTGGTTAAAAGTCGTTTAATCTTTTTGTAACTGGCCTCGCGAGCGTCACGTTGTCTTTTAATTTCTGCGATCTTTTTAAGTCTGTAGACTTTGGTCTCTGCTTGTTCGATTGAGTTTAATTCTAGGTGCTTAGTCAATTATGGATAGAGGTCGTTTGTCGTCATCTTTTTGAAATATACGTTTTACATTTTTGCACCCAATATATTCAGCTCGATGATTAATCTGTTGTTTTCGTTCTGTAAGAGTACACGGGCCTCTCATCTCACGTAAGAAGTTCACTCGTTTATATTTCTCCGCCGCAATTTTCGGGGCGTTTCAAAGTTGCTGCAGAAATATGGATTTGACCTGTAACAGGTCAAACGATTGACCGTTGTAAAAATTATAGTTCGTGTCTAATTGAGGACAATAAATGAATGCAAGTTTACCGATTCCAATGTACAGTTTTTTTTCAAATAGAACGTTTTTAACTGAGAATACTGTATCGCCCTTTCAATTGTCAATTACGTTTTTTAATTTAAACGACTGAGAATTTTGACACAAATAAAAAGTGGGAGTCTCCATTTTATATTAATCGATTTTTAAAAGCTTTTTAACAGCGTTTCCCCAGTGCTTATCCGAGACTTGAAATAGGTCTTTAACGGTTGATTCAGCTTCCCTGGTTACGTCTTGGTAACAGACCGCTATTAAGGCCTTAAGCAGTTGGCCCCGCGAAATCTTCCCCGCTAAAACTCGGGTTAATTTGTATTCTATGATGCCCGCTTGATCATGCGTCAATTGAACGTTTAATTCTTTTAAAGTCTTACTCAACCTTAGCTTTGCTTTTTTATAAACGCTGGTTGTATTTATCGCCCACGTTTTCCTCTTCGTCTGAATAAATCTGAGCTAATACTATTCCGCAATCGCAGCATGCGAATTTATAATCTCTTATTATTTTGTTTTCATGTGGACATCTGTTTTCTGATGACTTTTATACCAGTTAATTCGTAAATCACTTGATGTGTCATGGTTTTTATTAATAGTCCATTTATTTGAGGAAACAAGTGACGTAAAAAAATCAGTTATTCCTAGAAATAACTTTGGCTAAATTAATTCAAAAGCTAATCAATCAAATTTAATCCACCTTTAATTTCACGGGAGATTCCGATTCATATCCAGATTCAGATTCATATTCAAATCTGCTAAACGCTTGCACTGCCGACTTATTTGAAATTAGCCTGCCATTCCTAATTTTCAACTTTACACCTAACGCCTGGCGCCGCAAGAAAGCAAACAGTGGGTACCGTAGTATACATCTTTTGGGCAAATAAAAGATTGTTTGTCACAACTCTTATTAATAAATTTCCCGATATTTGACGAGTCAATGGGTCGCTTTCGGTGATCAAATAAAGATCGATCGTAACGTACATTCGGTGCTTATACGTGTAACTTTGTATTCTATTCTATTATTAAGGTCATCGATATCGCGACTAGCTTTATAAGCGTGTATTGTATTTGACAGATTAGATCCAGTGTCAGCTCGAGATTCGATAGACAGGTAAACGGCTAAATTTATGTTATCTAGTATGCCTGCGGTAGTTCGTTGTATTTCATGGCAGATTTGGCGCCCTACTTAAAAATTGCCGATGTTTTATCTCGAGTGCCATATTTACGACGTAGGTTTATGCCATAACAGGGCTCGATCGTCATAATCAACAGACGTTTATATTGGCCGTTTTGAAGATAATGTAGTATGTTGAGGAGGCTCCGCGTAGAGCCGGGGTATCAATTGTCCCTTGACAGACGAACAGATGCCCTGAGACACGGCTGTCTGATTTTGATGATTCTGGCATTTATTCCAGCTCTCCTTTCCCTTGTCAAAGCTTCACAAAGTCAATCGCCACAACCTCGAGCGGTCTAAACGCAAGTAAGTGACGCATAGGCGTCCTGGGTTTAGGTTCCATGGCCTTCGCGGTTATACACTGTCTACACTGACTAATATAACGGCGTACCATGGTAGCCATGTTGGGCCAATAGACTCGCCTCCTTAAGAGTGAGCAAGTCCTGGTAACACCTTGATGTCCCCATCCATCATGACAACCCTGCATCACCCGAGGGATGAGACATTTTGATCTTGTGGGAACCGGCCAGTCTTTGACCCTTTGGACCTTGTCGGCATCGACAGAAATGCCTTCAC
>NW_019091558.1:356724-368743 GCF_001949145.1 Acanthaster planci
GCACACCAGACCGCATCGCGTCCTTGGCCCCGCACGCCGACAGGTACAGCACGCTCTACGCCGGTCCAGCTAACAAACCTCCGCCTGGCTCAGCACACCCGCGTCGGCCCGGCCAACACACGCCGCCTGGCTGTTGGTTGGCAACCCCGTACACCACCGCAGTACCTCGGCGTTGCACACTACCGCACAGCTTGAAGTCTCCCGGCTCGCAATTGGAAAATCAACCGTCAAAATCAACAGCACCAGCGTCCAACCTGCATCACCACCACCCCATCCGTGTTACCAAAAACTGTAGTATGTAGTAGAGCCGGGGTATCAATTGTCTCTTGACAGACGAACAGATGCCCTGAGACACGGCTGTCTGATTTTGATGATTTTGGCATTTATTCCAGCTCTCCCAAAATTTGAGTAGACTTCCAGTCAGTCACAGCAGGTACAGGTAATAAATGATGTGAAAGTGATGAGTGTCCCCCCTGATTCAAGAATTATCCCCTGGCAAACATACAGTGGTGAGTCTCCCCTCGTGACACTCAGGGCGCCATGTCGTTTTCCAGTGTTAGCAACACGTAACAACAACCCAACTCCCCCAAACGACAACTTTTTACGTACGTTCCAACGGAAGACCCCAATTCTATTGTTCTCCCTGACCCGAGGTCACACACCGTCTTCCCAGATACAAGGTCTATTTTAAGAACATACATACAGATACCAGGTACTCAATTTAGAACAACGGAGCACCCTCTCGTGATATAAATACAATTTACCAACGA
Source organism: Acanthaster planci (assembly GCF_001949145.1). The sequence goes on from NW_019091558.1 coordinate 357,495, forward strand.
GTTCAATAGTCAAATGTGTACGTGCTTAATACTGAAACTTATTTGTTGCTGAAACCCTTCCGCTACAATAAAAAAAATAAACAAGCTGCATTGGTTCACGTGAGTACCTTCTTTAATCATGGGTTCTGAAATGTATAATTTACTCGGGTCGAAAGGACCGTAGGTAACATTTGGATCGCAGTTGGCGGCATTGAGACGCTCGTGGTCGTGAGTTACGATATATACTTGGACATGGTTATGATTTCCGGCTTTGCCATTAATTTTTCTCATTTTTATTCGGCCGCGTTTATTAACTTGGGCAGGATTTCTTCTTTTATTAAATTTTCAACGTCAACGTCGTATTCAATTATCAATCCAATTTTAAATAAATCGGAATCGAGTTTTGTCGCTGAATCGGGCAGTGAATCGTTTTCCCGCGCGTACAGCAGCTTTTTATGCTTGCCGTTTACGAGTACCGCGTGATCCATTCCTTCCAACTCGGTACAATTTACGCAGCAAGACTCATAGGTGCAACCAAACTCTCTACACAAATCATGCACTCGTAAAAATCTCTGCAACTGTCCAAACGCTTGAAGTTTGGCAGTCGTATGAATTTAAACAATATACGCAATTTATACACCTGCCGCAATTGTCGCAAGTGGAGCAGTTATTACATCTGGCGCAGTCGTTGCATTTGTGACAGTCGTGGCACTCTTTACAAACGGGGGATTTGCATAAACGGTTAGAATTTAAACAGCGCAGACAATTGTACGAATCTATCAAGTCAATTGAATTCCTCGTGTCTTTGCAAAAATAACCATTCACGTTTGTTTTACGGTTTATCATGTTTTTATTATATTTGTCTCGTTACTATTTATTTTTTATTTTAAACAGCGCATAAATCGTTGGGAATAAATATTTCATTCGGCTTGTAAACTTCTTTGCAAGTCTTAGTCTTTCTCACTAAACAAATGTGGTGCCTTTGATTTTGCACATCTAGCTTTGCCTGCGCAATTAAATCTCGTTGCGATTCGTAGCCGTTGGCAATTAATCACGCCGTGTGAACGGCGACTAATTTAACGTATTCAAATTAAGTGACTAGAGTTAGAGTCATTTGATTTTATAAAATCGCTGAGAAATTTTTAAGTTTCCCAGGCGCTTCCAGAGTTGAGCTACGGCGGTGGAAAGTCCCTGGGGAAGTCCCGCTTTTGTGTGTTCGAGGCTCCGAGGTTGCCGGTTTGGGAAGTCGGGTCAAGGGGTTTTGGGGGAAGTCCCAGCTGGTTTAAAATGAGGAAAAGAGGGGCTGGGAGGTGAACTCTCCCTCCTTTACTACTCCGTCTCAGGCTTCAACTGTTCAATCCCCCGCGATACAAACACGCAGGGCGGCATGACGGGCAAACGACGGCGATGTCCCTCTCGCTAAGTACCACGAATTTTGCAGATTGTCACCTTATTGCTCAGTATGCCCGCCGCAATGATGGACTAGAAATCGGACAAACACTGAAATGCATCTGGCGTGAGGTTTTGCATCAAGAGGCTGTACAGCCAACCTAAAAGAGCATTTTTCCCGCGAACAATCTTGGACTGTCTGCGCCATTGTGTTTAATTTTGTTCGGTGGGGTGCGCTACTGTCTTCCATATCTGCTATTCAGTGTACTCTGAGTCTTCTCAGAGTACACTGAATACAGTCAGTTATCGGGCGCAGTCTCCAAAGAAGCAGACTATTTATCTGGTATTATGAATAAATGTACGTAGAATTAACATCACTCAAACTACAGTATGGCGGTCAACAATCACTATGGGAAAGAGGTTGCCTTTTTGCAACTCCGTAATTAGTCTGGTTCTCTGCCCAAAGATTCCCTGAACGAAATCTTAGATCAGGTATCACCCGCGGAAATAAATAGATCATGACGCAAGATATGAGGGAGGGGGATACCAGGGGAGCCACTTTCTCCAATATATTCCTATTTCGTTTTTTTCTAAATACCTGTACACGGTTAAAACACCGCATAATGATCCATACCTTGATAAAGGTAATTATTTCCGTTGTGTGGAACAAGTCCAAATATGTCATCTACTACCTTAAACTGCCTTTAAATGTCGACAGCGTACACCTGTGTACCCTGGACATTTCAAAAGTTATGGGTAAAGACGCGGTCAGAAATACCCAAACATGAAAGATACTTTGGAATATATAGCCTTTGGAATCTTCAAGATTTAGGGGGGGGGTTCTTCTTTTTCGGCCCAAACACGATAGACTTTGCACACGTTTTTTCTGTGCACGACTTTTGCCAATAATCCTTGTCGCACAGCATTCAAGGTTGGCATAGGCATAGTCATTATTGCGTAGATGTATGCTAAAACTTGACGTCATGATGACGTCATCAACTGATTTATTATTGATTTTTAAATATTTATTTCAGCACATTCACTTTGCGCACGTTTTCAAGGCACTTTTTCGGTACTTTAGTAACCCTTGATCGTCCTAAAAGTTACAGCATGCACTGACTATAAAATGAAAGTAATACTGCAATATATACGTCACGATGACGTCATCACGTGATTTGATATTAAATATTGAATATTTAAATAATCCGTTAAATCTATAAAAATCCATATAAAATCAACTGTAGCCTTCCGCAACATTCTGTATGCAGCACGTGGCATGATAAAATGTGGTCGTGAATTTATCTCGTGTTGGTCAAATCATGCGACCCTTCATTCCGGTCGAAACCGGAAGTGGTCGTATTGTTTATAAATGGTAATAGGTATCAAGTTGGTTTCAACGGTGCTAATCTGTTGGGGTATAGTATTCCTAAAATCATCTATTGATGACGTCACCTCAACAAACAATTGTTGAGCGCCCTTTAGCGACAGGTTAAACATTACGAAAAATTCATTTTGAATTGTCCGTGGGGAAGTTTGTCTGAATCGCCAGGAAAATTATGTAGATGACCAACTTCACCAAGTCAACACGTGTGTGAAGTTTGAAGCTGATGACGTCATCAGACCGGAAGTTACAATAAAGACGTATTTTATTCTTCAAAATTCGGTAAAAAATCTACCGTAAGCGATAAAAGCGTGATTTTTGCACGAGATGACAGCTAAAACATTGGAGTCAGGTGCATGAAGTGCATAACTGGTGTACTTTTTCACACACGTGAAGTGCCGCCGACAAAAACCCACTAAAATATAAATTGCCAACTCGAAAATCTCATTAGCATGTTGTGCATACGCTACTGTGTGTGTGTGGCCGTGGACGCCCAATATCTGCCTGCAACAAAGACGGCGCACAGTGCGAAGGGCATTATACTCGGGACTTGGCAAAATGCCGACCACGTGCTGCCGAGAGCATATCCATTATATGTAACGCCAAAAGAGCGAATGTTTAAGATATCTAATATGTGCCTTTCTCTCGATAAGTAGAATGTTTTGTATTGTATATTGTTTTGTACATGTCTTATTGGGTTGAAACCTTGCAGGCACTTAGGAAGGGAAGGTTTACTCACGGAAATTGACCTCACGTGATGACAATGCCATCAGCAGACGAGTGACATGACATTAAATGGTGCCTCATTTAAAGTACTGTGTCTCCTGAAGCAGATATCCTATTGCGTTCAAATCTTGCAGATGTCGTGAAAAGGGATTGCTTTAGAAAAATATTGACCTTATGTGATGAAGACGTCATCAGGAGACCCAAAACCCCTTTGTTTTGTACGTTTTTTTGTCGCCGCAACTTTGGTGCTTTTACAAATTTGGATCTTCATCAAACTGATACCAATGAAGAACCCTCATGCACAAATAGTCTAAGAAACATGACGTCTTGATGGTGTCATCACGTGATTTATTATTGATTTTTCATTATTTATTTTAGCCCATTGACTTTGTACACGTTTTCTAGGCACAATTTCGGATACTTTGCGATCCTCAATCGTCATCAAAGTTAGAGCCGCGAAAACCATGATGCAAAATCATTGCCTAAATAATGACGTCAATTAATGATGTATTAACTTATTTTTTATTGAGTTTTGAGCATTTATTTTCCCCATAGGTTTTGTACACGTTTTTCAACAGCCAGAACAGCGTTGACTTTGACCGCTTCAGAAAATGACACTTGGTACAAGCAAAGACCATCAGCATAGATAAATCTAGAAGCATGCATGTCACTTTGGCATCAAAATTCGACGGGGATGAGGCAAAGAAGTACGAAGTGATTTAAATTAAGCATTCGCATTTGCAATAGCTATTCATGAAATCATTCGTTGCCCATTATTCTTTAAAATATGCAAGGGAAACATACTGTATTCATATCTGAGATTGCAATTTAGGTCATCTGATTCCAGACAGATATTGAAGAGATGTTGATTTGTTGTTTTGCGTACAAATTAAAATGAACTGAAAGTCTACACTTTGTGGAGTCTCTTGTCTGTTAAATTTGTATGTGTATTATGAAAAGAGGCCTTGATAGATGTCATCATTGTGTATCGTGTCAGTCATTAAGACTGCCAGTAACGGAAGTGTTATAGACGAAAATTGACCTGTGATAATCACGTCATTAGATGTCACGTGACATTCTCTTTGAAGCCCTATATCTCCACACGTACATGTTCCAGCGGGTTGATACTTAGCAGATATCTGAAAGGGGATGTCTAATAGACAAAAATTGACCTCATTGGATGATGACGTCATCAGTTGACAAGTCACGCGACATGATAGGTGCATCATTTAAAGCCCTATATCTCTTGAAGTACATATACCTGCGGGTTGACACTTTGCAGATACCTGGAAGGGGATGTGTGATAGATGAAAAATAACCTCATGATATCATAACATCATCACTTGACAAGTCAAGTGACATTAAAGGTGCATCATTAAAACCCTATATCTCCAAAAGTACATGTCCCAACGGATTGAAAATTAACAGACATTTAGAAAGGGGATGTGTGATAGACAAAAATTGACCTCATGGGCTGATGACGTCATCAGTAGACAAGTTGAGTGACATTAAAGGTGCATCCCTTCAAGCCCCATATCTTATAAAATAAAGGTTCCAGCAGATAGAAACCATGCAGATATCTGGATGGGCATGTGTAATAGACGAAAATTGACCTAATGGGGTGATGACATCTTCAATTGACAAGTCAAGTGATGTGAAAGGTGCTCAAGACTATTATGAGAACGAAAAAGAAAGCGTGTATTCTACAGTCTGTTATTTGATTTGAAATATGGCTAAGGGTCCGACTATGAAGTAATATTTCATTACAATTGTTCAGATTAAGCGCAAATCACGTGACATGAACTTAAAAAAAACAGTGTTTTGCAAATGAGTTTATGGCCCATTGACTTTGTACACGATTTCAAGCCACAATTTTGCTAACTTTGCGATGTTTGATCGTTGAAAAAGTGATAGTCAACAAAGGCCCTGTGGAAGATGTATTGAAAATGAATTACGTCATTGCCTTATTTTGTATTGATTTTTGAATATTTCATTTTTCCCTGCAGGTTTTGTACACGCTTTTTGACGGCATGAAATCTATAAACTTCAAAGCCTTTTCTCTCCTAAAGGACACGTCCTATCTGGTTGAATTTTTGCAGATAACTAAAAAGGAAAGTGTTACAGGCGAATGTAGACATCCTGTGCTGATGGCACGATCAGGGAAGTAGTCACGTGACCTTAAATGTGCACTCTTTAGGGCCGAATATCTCCTGAAGTAGATGTCCCATCAGGTTCAAATTTTGCAGATATCTTGAAAAGGGAGTGCTCTAGAAGAATATGAACCTGATGTGATGATGACGTCATCGATGTGGAATTAAATAACATTTTATTTAAAGGACGTTATTTCCTGAAGTACATGCCTGATATTCTGCTGAAAACTTGAATCCAATTGGTCATAATGACAGACTTACGCCATCACGATTGTGCCGTAGATTGATTTTTCAACTTAAGAAAGAGATGCAAAAAAAGCCCTCTGTTCTGTTGGCAAACACACAGATGACCTCTAGTTAGCTGTTTCGGCAAGCCTACTGAAACAGCTATTGCTTTTCTGATTATTAATTATTTCGCCAAGAGCCGGAAAAGCTTTTGTTTTCGTTAGTATTTGTTTTTTTTTTTAGCTCTTTCGGCAAGAGCCAGAACAGCTCTTGTTTCCGTTAAAAATGTTTTACTTCTTTTTTTTCTTTTTTTTTAGCTGTTTTGGCAGTCGGCCGAAACAGCTATTGTTTTCCTTCTTTTTTTTTCAAACTCGGCAGGTAGTTAAACAATCATTCAAGAACGGTCCTCGAAGAAGTTCACAATGACAACTTAATCAGTTTATTTTATATTGATTTTTGAATTATTAATTTCTCCCATAGACTTTGCACACAGATTTGTGTAGTTTTCGGACTGTCCTATATCAGGTTATGAGGGCGGTTTCAATTTTCAACAAACTGTCCTATATTGAAATATACGTGGCGTTGGTGCACATTATAGGGTTTGTACCCAAATTGTCCAGCATAATGCGTGAGCAGCTTGCAAATTCGACCGAGAATTACTACCAGAACGAAAGAGAAAACAGACTAAATTTTCCATCCTGTTCGATTGCAAATAAGAGTCAGATTATCAAATAATATTTCATAATTTTTTCCAGTTAAGACACAAATCACGTGACATGAACCGATTGACAACTGTGTACAAAACATATGGGTGGTCTTGTAAAAAAGTACAAACAAAAGAGGTTCCTCTTCAATAGGGGGTCCCCAGTTGCAGGCAAATTACACACTTCACTGTGTGTGTGTGTGTTTTTTTTTTGGCTCTTGGCAAAAATTGATCAAAATCGCCCAACCAAGGCAGCAAAGAAATCGTGGCGAAAATGTGACGTCATAGGACCGGCTCGACTTTGCAGACCAGAATGTACAAGAAAGTAACTCGCAGTGCATGATGAAAACAAAAACAAAACAACTTTGACGAAGTAGGCTTCCCTGTATCCATTGACAAAAAAAAATCCAAAATTACTGAAACACACAACAAAACAAAATCCAAAATTAGTCAGTGTTTTGTTGTTGATCCTCTGGGTCGCCGCCATTTCCCGTGGCCAAAAGCCTTGAGTTGGGAAGTCTCTTCCGGAGTGTATATCGATTAAAACTAATAAAGCAATATTTCTTGTGCCTCATCCCACTCCTCCAATGTCGCATTTTTTGTCAAATGAATAAGATGATGATCATGATCGGAAAACGCATAGAAGAGGGACAAAGAAGGAGTTGCAATTCAAAGTGGTTAATGGTGGTCGCCACCGAGTAAGACGAGTTTAAAACATACGAAAAAAGCCGATAACTGCCTGCATCTTAGCCGGACAAGTGGGACCTAGCAATACTTAATTGCTTACAATTAAGTATAAATTATCGATGTGACCAGGAAATAGAGAGAGAAAAATTCCTGATATGAGACTTACTTTTGGCATCGTAAATGATTTGTTTTCAATGTTGATACACTTGTTCCCATTATCCACGCAAAGTTTGTCATTTTATTCTCCTCCGAAGTAGTATTGTAAATGAGAGAGCTGGACCAACCGTTTTACTCTTTGGAAATTCCCAATTCCCACAAACAATTCTACTTCTTGGAATTCCTCCAAACTGAATTTGGGGAATCCCCAAAAGTGGAAATCCCAACCCCTTAAGTAATTCCCACAACTCCAAATCCAAAAAGGCCGCCCCAACAAAGCTTATGTCGCAAGCTTTCCTCACGGCCTATTATGTCGCAAGCGCAGGAACGACCACTAAATGCAGAATAATATATTAATAGTATGATATTTAAATAATAAAGTATATTATTAACAAGTATGTCAACGACTCGAGAAACAAAACAGTGCCAACGATGCCATTGATGTAAACCAATTACTGAATTGAAACAAATAATTAAAACAAAGAAACACTTAAAATTTTGTAATGCTTGTAAAGAATAAATTAACAAGTGGTGAAAGTGCCAACATAAAAAAGACAAGAATAAATGTCCTGAGATTCCAACAAACAATTCTACTTTTTGGACGTTTCCAACCATTGGTTTTGCAAGCTTTCCCCACGGCCTATTATATCGCAAGCGCGGGAACGATAAATAAATGCAGAATGATAGTATATAATAGTAATATAGTAAATAGTATTTATAAAACGATGACGGATCAAGAGATTCATGAATTAACCGGTAGTAGTAGGGAATAGCCGATTCTGGAGTACCTCCCCTTTCCTCCCCTTTCACCCACACGCGCCGGGGATTTCCAGTTCACCCACCACTGACCTTGAACTTTTGACCCCGGCGCACTTTTCCTGTAAACAACTCGTGACTAGCACCGATCGCACCAGCAATCACTCACAAACAAAAAAGGGACTTCCCGTCGCTGGTCTGTTATAAAAAATGATAAAAAATAAATAAACAAAAAATAATAAAAATACATAAAAATAAATGGTAGATCAAACTACAAACGTGAATTGTTATTTTTGCAAAGACACGAGAAATTCGATCAACTTGATAGATTCGTACGATTGCTTTTGTTGTTTAAATTCCAAAAGTTTACGCAAATGTACCGATTGTAAAGAATGCCACAATTGCCACCAATGTAACGATTGCGTCAGATGTAAGGACTGCTCCACCTGCAGCGATTGCGGTAGATGTATAAATTGTATTGCTTGTTTTTATTCATACGACTGCCGAAATTCAAATGCCTTGGACAGTTGCGAAGACTGTTACGAGTGCGCCCATTGTATCGAATGTTTTGGTTGTACGTACTGCACCTGCTGCGTAAATTGTGTCGAGTGGAAGGAGTGGATCACGTAGTGCTCGTAGACGCCAAGCATAAAAAGCTGAGGCACGCGCGAGAGAACGAGCCACTGCCCGATTCATCGACTAAACTCGACGCGGATTTATACAAAATTGGATTAATTATTGAATACGACGCTGACGTCGAAAATTTAATTGAAGTAGAAATCCCACCCGAATAAAAATGAGAAAAATTTTGGTCAAAGCCGGGAAAATCAGAACCATGTCAACTCAAGTATTTATCGTTTCAGACGACCACGAGCGTCTCAATGCCGACAACTGCGACCCTAATGTAACCTACGGTCCCTTTGACCCGAGTAAATTAATAATTTCAAAACCAGTGGTTAAAGAAGGGACCTACACTTCGCCCATTTTTACCATCACAACGGCCAAAATGAACTCCTGTTGATTATGACTATAGAACCCTGTTACGGTAAAAACCCACTTTACAAATATGGCACTCGAGACAAAACCCCCGAAAACATCCAAGGCCATCAACTTTGTTACCAGATACAATCACCTACTACAAACGTACTCGATCACATAAATTTGGCAGTTTATAAATTTATCGAGTCTCAAGGGTCTAATCTCTCGTCTAACACCGTAAACGCCTACAAAGCCAGTCGCGTATCGATGAATTAAACAAGATCGAATATGTTGTTAAACCGCCTTATACGGCTAAAAACCAATTGTACGTTAAAGTAGATCCATATGCTTCGCTATTTAATCACCAAAAAAGATCCATCGACTCGGCAAATATCGATAAATTTATCAATAAGAGATGCGACGCGCAATAATTTATTTGTGCAAAAGACGTATACTACGGTACCCACTGTTCACTGTCGTGCGGCGCCAGCGGCAATGTTGAAAACTAGAAACGACGGACTAATTTCGAGTAAGTCGGTGTTGCAAGCGTTTAGCGGATTTGAATTGAAAGTCGATTAAATTTGAAAAATCAATTTAACCTCGGTTATTCCTCGGAATAACTGGGGTATTTTTTTTACCTTAAATAAATGAACTATTAATAAAAGATGACTGTGCGTAACTTTGTCACTTGTTGAATCTAAAGGAAGTACACATAGCAGGATCTCAAAAACCAAGTAAACTGATACCCGCTTGTAACTACCAAATACTGGAAACGGTCGAAAGATACGCTTGTAAACACTGCGGTCTAATTTTTGGGTTTCGCTTCGCTCACTTCTACTTCTTACACCCCGCAGACATGGGAGATCGATACTACAAGCACCACGTTTGGAGGAAACCGCCGCCACCAAAATCGAGAAAAACGTTGCAGAAGTATGAATATAGAGGCAAATTAGCGGAAGAAATTAGAATCATTGCTGATGAAATTGAGCAGCTAAACCAAGAAATCGCAACTTTAGAAGATCAGTTGAACCAAAGACCTTTTGATATCGACGATAAAAAAGTAAAATCAGGTTCACTGCTCGATGGGCAAAGACAAGCTTTAGATGAAATTTACGAAGGGAATCCCCCGATTCGACCTACCACCACCACCAACTTCCCAGTAACACCCACGAGACTCAGAAGGGAATTAACTAAAAGACTGTTTGTGACGGGGCTAACTGAACCTATATACGACAGCCTTTAATTCGCGAAGCTCATCTGAACCATTACCCCAGGGCCAAAGAGGAAGCATCGTGGTATCCCCCGGTTATTATATCATGGACCAAAATATGCAGACTCAGAAAGATCGAAGAAATTAAATCTCAAATCCAAAGAGAACGTGACGCGAGAGAAAATAGTTACAAAAAGATCAAACGACTTTTAACCGCACTCGGGTACGTGGAGTATGGCGTGGAAGCCCTGGGCGCAACCTCGGCAGCCGTCGGCATTCCCGCCATTTTGGGCGTTGTTACCGGACCCGTCGGACTTGTGATGGAAGGCATCGCTATTGGTGCATTTGGCGCTTACGCAATTCTAAAGTATGCCTTCCGTAGACTCACCCACAAAACTAAAAAACACGACCAAATGTTGGCAGACGCTAAGTTAAACACCATCGAGGAATGCGTATCTCACGCGATTGAAGACGGTGAAATATCCCAGGAGGAATTTGTCCTTATTTTATCCGAGCTGAAAAAGTTTAACGAGATGAAAGAAAAGATCAGATCAAATTCTTCTACAAAATTGGAAGAAACTAAAGAAATTTCTAAAGAAGAATTGCAACGGCAAGTCAACGAGAGAGCAGAAGCGCTAGCAAACGAACGGGCTGCGGTTTTAAAAAAAAGATCTTATGAAAAAAACTTGGCGAATAAGTTTTACAAAGTCGGTTAAGTTTGAAGAGAAACCAGAATCTCCACCCGCTTATCGAGAAGCGAGCGAAGCGAGCACACCGACCGAAACCGAACAAAACGAACGAAGTGAGTATTCCGATCAACCCGACCATTTTCACCCAACCGACGGCCCCTCCTTTTAAAAGTCTTTTAAAATCAATGGGCGGCAATTTTAGTAGTCTAACAATTTTAGT